>SJYV01008782.1:162332-274281 GCA_006410875.1 Neotragus pygmaeus
TTTTTTTTTTTGCATGTTACAGCAAGCAGATCAGTGTTTTAGAAATTATGGTTCCAGAACCTTGGCTGTTACTACCTTTGTCTGTAAGAATGAGCCACTCTGCTTATGAATAATGGAAGAGAACATTTGTCAAGCTGTTAGTCAAAAGAGTGATCGTAAATGAATGCTGAAGTTCTTTCCATACTAAGTTTAACGGACAAACATTTACACAATCAGTCTGGATTATATATGTGACAACTTTTCAATGCCAAATTGTTCTTCCCCTACACCAAAAGATGTTCCCCTCACTGCCACATAGTATTTGCTGAAGGAATGCAAACTTAAAAATTTTTTTAATTTAAATATGTAGATAACAACGAATCCATAATAGAATGTAAATTTAAGATAAAATGATTTTTATTTCCTCTTTTATATTAACATGAACAATGAAATATTGGGTCATTTAAAAACTATGATCTTTTTTTTATACATCTTTTCCCAAATTTCTTTCACTAGTTACTCAAGTTTATCACTATCAGTTTAGGGTAAAAATCTATTTCTTAACCATTTCTGAANTGGTCATGTATGGATGTGAGAGTTGGACTATGAAGAAAGCTGAGCGCTGAAGAATTGATGCTTTTGAACTGTGGTGTTGGAGAGTCCCTTGGACTGCAAGGAGATCCAACCAGTCCATTCTAAAAGAGATCAGTCCTGGATGTTCATTGGAAGGACTGATGCTGAAGCTGAAACTTCAATACTTTGGCCACCTCATGTGAAGAACTGACTCCTTGAAAAAGACCCTGATGCTGGGAGGGATTGGGAGCAGGAGGAGAAGGGGACGACAGAGGATAAAATGGCTGGATGGCATCACCGACTTGATGGATGTGAGTTTGAGTGAACTCCAGGAGTTGATGATGGATAGGGAGGCATGGTGTGTTGCAATTTATGGGGTTGCAAAGAGTTGGACATGACTGAGCAACTGAACTGAACTGAAACATTGGCAAGATGTATATATGTATGTATATATATAGACATTAATCTTCAAACTCTACACTCTTCCTAAATTTTGTCACACTTTTAGTATAAAAGAGAGCCTTAGGAAAAAGACAATTTCAGCCAAAAATTTTGTCATCTCAATTCATTATAACTTTACTTACCTCAGGAACAACACAAATGAATAAACAAGTACAATTCCTCTGCTTTGATATTATTTTCTTGTGAGTGAGTTGTTTTAATAAAGTATAATTGTGATAATCAAAATCCAGAATGAAATTATAGTGATTTAAAACTGCTGCCAAGATGGGCATTATATAATCTTGGCAATCTGGGACTGCTTAGCATTGTTTTTTATTAAGCAAGAGCTATAATTAGTGCTATTTTGCAAAATAAAAACAAAAAAAAAGGCTGGTGGTGACTTTGCAGACCCTGCCAAGTTAAGTTGTCATTCTATTCTTCAGTTTTGCTCTATAATTTTTATTAATTTAAATCAAGTCTCTATAATGATAAAAATTAATCTTTTTAAAAAATCTGTAAAATATGTGGTAAGGAGTTAAATAAACATAATTCTCTTGGAAGAGGAGGAACACTTTTGCAAAAGCATTCTCAAGTATTGTATCATATATCCTTCTAGATAGAATTGCAGACAGGTTGTCTTCCAGTTATAGTAATATTAATACTGCTCCCTTGCACTTCAGTAAGCCAGAGAATAGCCTGGATCATTTTAAGCAATGTCATGTCAAGAATGGTTTTATATTATTTTCATAGAATAAGATACATATTTAGAGGATAGTTTTGGACAAATTCCTTTAAAAATAAGGGGGGAAGAAAGAAAGTGCGTCTCATTAAATGCTACATGAAGGTGAAAGTGAAGTCAGTCGTGTCTGACTCTTTGTGACCCTGTGGACTATAGCCTGCCAGGATCCTCCATCCATGGGATTTTCCAGGCAATACTGGAGTGGGTTGCCATTTCCTTTTCCAGGAGATCTTCCTGACACAGAGGTTGAAGGTGGCTCAGAGGTTAAAGCGTCTGCCTGGAATGTGGGAGACCAGGGTTCGATCCCTGGGTCGGAAAGATCCCCTGGAGAAGGAAATGGCAACCCACCCCAGCACTCTTGCCTGGAGAATCCCATGGAGGGAGGAGCCTGGTGGACTACAGCCCATGGGGTCGCAATGAGTCAGACACGACTGAGCGATTTCACTTCATTTCACTTCTCACGCATTATAGGCAGACACTTTGCCGTCTGAGCCACCAGGGAAGTTACTACATATGGCATACGAAATGCTACATATGTCACATTAAAAGCCCAGAGTTCCCTTCCTTTCTGTACTAAAACTATATCCAGAGCTTAACTCCAAAGCAAAATCTCTCTCCTTATGTGGAAGATATTTATTAGCATAATTTGAGCCATTATTGAGTGAACTGAATCTTTATGTGTTTTAAAAAGTTGTCAACAAATTTAATGAATGATTTGTTACTACTGTATTTGCAGACTGATCCAAAAATCTTTTTAGAAGAAAGAAACACAGTGAGCTCAGCAAATAAAAAATAAATGAATATTTATGAAGCACTCTAAATTATGGTAATGATATAAGGCCTTGGGAAGCAATGCATTTTATTTTTTTAATTGAATAAATTTAATGTGTAACATTGTATAAGTTTAAGGTGTACAATATGGTACTTTGATGAATTTATATATTGTAATATGATCACAATGTAGAGATATTTTTCATACTACATAATTATACTTATATAATATATATAACTGTCTATTGTGCATTAGATCTCTGTGGCTTATTTACTACTAACTGCAAGTTTGTATTGTTAAACACTATCACTCTTCTCCCTTCCACTTCCTTTTTCTATATTCCCATCTTAAACACATCAGTAAGCCCTTTTTGTGTCTCTCTGACTTCATTCTCTTATCTCTCTGGTAATTTAAATGCTCTTTTTCTCAGATCTAGTCTAAATTGTTTCTCCAGAGTGGGGACTTCCTGAATAATATTAACTGACTCAGTTTTCCAAAATATAAAATTTTTATTGTTGGTTCTCTCAATACAATTATGTAGTTAGTTTATTGCTTTTCTAATTGTTTTATGTGTTATCCTAAATTAATAAAATATTATGAACTTCTTGAGGGCACATTTCATTTTTTTTTTTTTTTTTACTTTACTCTACTTTACAATACTGTATTGGTTTTACCATACATCGACATGAATCCACCACAGGTGTACACGAGCTCTCAATCCTGAANTTTTTTGGCCACGTGACTGACACTTCCAAGAAGTGTGCCATGTCAAAACTGCCATGGCCTCATAGCTGCATTGTTGACATCAGTCATCAGGTGGGGGCAACCCACGTGTCTGTCTGTGGATGAACAGATAAAATGTGGGAGAGACACACTACGTTATTCAGCCTTAAAAAGGAAGGAAATTCTGACATATACTACAACATGGATGAACCTTGAGGAAGTCACATGAAGTGAAACAAGCCAGACACGGAAAGACAAATACTGTATGACCCCACTTGTATGAAGTGTCTAGAGCAGTGAGATTCACTGAGACAGAATGTAGAATGGGGAGTGCCCGTGGCTTGGGGGAGGCAGCAAGGGGGAGTTACCATTTACTGGGTACAGACTTTAATTCTGGGGAGACAGAAAGAGTCCTGGCCGGTGGGGATGGCTGCAGAATGCTGTGAGTGTACTTGATGTGTATTAAAAAAAAATCAACCGTGAAAAGAACCCCAAAGCTGCTGTTGCCTTGTTAGGGGTAATCAGAGGGGAGCAAGATAAGACTCCTTGGCCGGCCTTCCCACTTCCACATCACCTCCGTGACAGCACCCACCTCTGGGCTCAGCCTCTCACCTTCTTGTTTTTCTCATACAGATCCTTCAGGAGGGCGTCCAGTTCATTCTCATCAATGTAGCCACTTCCGTCCTGGAAGGGAGCCAAGGGTCAGCACAAAGCCTCAAAACTCATGCTAACCCCTGACCAGAGTCTAGCTTTGCTAAGGGTCTTTACTCTGAGCAAAAGAGGTGCCCAAATAACATGTCACTTCTGACTTTGCCAGTCACCGCAGCAATGTGAGGGCGCAGGGCAAACTGTTGGCAACCTTCCCTTCTGGTATTTTACATNTAAGGGTCTTTACTCTGAGCAAAAGAGGTGCCCAAATAACATGTCACTTCTGACTTTGCCAGTCACCGCAGCAATGTGAGGGCGCAGGGCAAACTGTTGGCAACCTTCCCTTCTGGTATTTTACATTTGCGTTGAAAATGTAAATGAGGTTCAAGAAGCTTTGTGCTAACTCCCTGGGTGTTGAATCCTGCCAGAGTATGTCAGGATAACATGGGGCTATTTACCCCAAACCTGTAGTTCTAAGGAAAACCACTGGAGTCACCAGGCAAGGGCAGCTAAGAGAGGGGTGACAATGGTACAGAGGGCCTCTCACGCCCCACTTCCCAGAAGGACAGCAAGGTGATGGCCTGGCACCAAGGGGGCAGCGCTAAGCAACTCCTGCCTTTGGGCCCCAACAGTGCAATCGCATCCTAGTCCTGGGCATGGCCCTCTTCCCTTCCACGAGCTATTCTCTCCTGAACTTTGAAGGAACCAAAACCTTGGGTCCCACAAGCCACACGTTCTTAAGGACATTTATCTTCTCATACAGCAGAAGATGCTGCAGGGAATCCAAAGGGACAGGAAAGAACTGCATGGCCCAGACTGCTGCTCCAACAGCTTGTTTACTTCTAAGGACCAAGGTGAGCCTTCTGGTGGTGGGGGGGTGACTGGGATGGGCCTCCTGCTTTTCCATCCACACTGTCCTCTTATCTTACCTTGTCATAAAATGTGAAGATCGCGTTGAACTCCTCCGAGGTCAGCTTCATGCCCTAGAAGGCCCAAGGTATTAAAGACAGAAGCCAAAGCCCTGCAGAGTGTGTGTGTGTGTGTGTGTGTTTTGAGGAAGGGTGAGCTCAGCGGGACGAGGGGAAGGGAGGAATTGAAGAAAAGCAAAGTCGCTCTTTTACCTGAAATTTAAGCAGGAAGTTTTCCTGTACAGGCAAGAGTCTGGAAAGATAATGTTAGAGCAGTAATTAGGAGCCAGAGCAGAGGTAGGAACAATGAGGACCTGGGGGGATGCAGAAGTAGCATCTGGAGTTACAGAAATGATTTCTGAGCACTTCAAAGGAAAGTTCAAAAAAGAGGGAGATGGAACGTTGAGGTGATGATGATCACTATTTGATCTAACTTTGTTTTGAGCTTCGGTACACCTGACCTGTCACTTTCCCCACTGGTTGATATTGGTGATGAAACGGTAGCCCAGGGATTATCTGCCAGGGTCTTGTGAAAAGTGATGCTGGGGTGAGTGAGGTCGGGCACTTACCGGGACATCTCCGAGAGGCCCAGTTTGCCATCCCCATTCAAGTCAAACATCCGTAGCTGTTGGGGACAGAAAGTGGTGCTTGGATTATTTGCTCTGACCTTCTCTCATGTGAGACCTTGACCCGCCATCCCCTGTACTGGAGAGGGAGGAACATGGCCGAGCGTGCTCATGTGTCCTCTGAGGTCGCCTGGAGGCAGGGAGCAGCATGGGCTAAATCAGCAGGGACTCGGTCATGGCTCTCCTCTCCCCTTTCTGAGGGACAGGGCTGCTGAGGCCAACACTGAAGGGCCCCCTCTCCAAGTTCACCCTCCTCTGGAGCCGTGGAGGCTGTCACACAAACAGATGCTCTGGTCTTACTTTGGCCCAGGAGCATCTGGCTGAGTGGGAACCTCAGAGAGAAGGCGCTGGGGCCAGGAACTGGCATCTCTCTTGCCAGCTGCCGCTGGGAGTCACTTCTCCCCGGCCTGAAGAATCAGCCAACTAATGACCCCGCAAACCCCAAATCCCACCGATTTGGGTCCCACGTCCTGTGCCCTGGCCACTCACTATGGTTTGGGTGTACTCCTGGAGCTTGGGTTCATCATACGGTCGGTTCGCCTTCTTCAGCAGATCAGACAGGAATCCCTGGAATATGAAAGGCCTCTTCAGAGCTCCTGACCCAGTCTCTCTGCCCCTGACTCACTTACTTGTTCCTTCAGTCACTCGATCTTGTTTTCGGAAGCCCATCATTTGCATAGCTTGCAGCCCTCATAATTCCCTCACCCCTTAATGCTTGTGGAGTAATCCCAAAGGAGGCAGGAGCTGCTAAATGCAACCTGATCCTATAGGACAGGTGGTAGAAACCGGCTCTGGCTCCTTAGAGAGCTCAGAACACATGCTAAGTCATGCCTGGAGATCCCTGGGTCTAGAGGAGTTTGGTAGACGTACAAACCAGAAGGCCAAACTGCTGGAAGACTTTGGGGATGCCTGTTCTGGGCATTGATGTGCTGAGGAGTGTGAACTGGTTGTACTCTGCGGCCTTGCAGCTCCAGGTTGCTGACTTCACATGGCCGAATATGTCCAACCATTCAGAGCCAGACCTGGGTATCCCTGATCAGGCCACACGCCCAACTTCCTCACCCAACATCTCCTCCCTCCCCAGGTTCCTTAAGCCCACCAGCACTTGGGCCTCAGGCCCATTCTCCATCTTTCTACACCCTCCCTGACAAGGCCCATCCTACCTTGAGCTCATTGGCTTCAATGTAGCCGCTTCTGTCTGTGTCATACTTCCGCCAAGCCTGCAACGGTAACATCAACCTATTCACAAAGATTTATCCACACCTATAAGCTTCCCTCCATCTCTGTCTAGCGGGCCAGGCTGGGTCTTGATATTCAAGAATATCACAGTGGGACAGGGACATTGAGATGGTTTAGCCCAGTGCCTTCCATTTTGCAGATGAAGAAATGAGGGCAAGTGTCTTGGCCAAAGTCACATAGAGGAGAAAAAAATCCCTGCTGGTACAGGGTCTGCCTACTCTAACCGGCTTCACGATCATCTCGTAACCAGGGCTACAGTTTTCTTAGATGCCAGCCAGGCAGATTTTACCGGGACAACACTGGGATCTGTGGATCCTATTTTTGTTGTGGGTGTAGTGAGTGTCCTTTTACGGCTCTGGAAGCCTCTCATTCTCTGCGCGGGCCTGGAGGCAAGGGTAAGACCCCTCTGGAAGGGGCAGAAACAGATTCTGGTTACTCCTCCCTGTCCGGTACCCTTCATCGCGATGCCTGTGGCAGCCATGTCTGAGGATGGAACAGAACTGGTAGTGTAATCGGTTTGTTTAGACTATCCCAAGGCTGCTCCGCCATCCTCCTGATAAAAATCATCCCCCCTCCTTCGTTTTTTAGGAAGCTACCCCTCTCTCGTGCTCAGTACACATGGTTCAAGAAGGGCTGACCAGTCTCCAGAGGCAGACCTGTGGCCTAGGCCTGGCCATTCAGTCCCTCCCTGGAGTTTGCTCCATTACTGGTTCTGGGCTCTGATCTGACTCTCAGTTACTTGGTACATGCATTGGGTCCCTGGGAGAAGCCAGAGAACTGCCTGCTGACCACAGCATCTGGAGGGTCAGAGAGAAGCAGAGCTTCAGCAGGTGATGTGGTTCTGACCGCCTCTTTGCTCTCTGTTCTGTCCATCTGAGCAGGAGCAGACGTTCCAGAGGAGAAATAGGAAGAACAGTTGGAAGGGTTTTAAACTGTCCATAAACTCTCCACCTCCCTGATTCCCTTCTCCTTGCATGTGGCCTGAACTCGGTGACTCACTTCTGATGAATAGAGTATGGCAGATGTGGCGGCTGTGGCTTCCCAGACTAAATCATAAGGAGAGTGAGGCTGCCTTCTTGTTCTCCCCCTTGGATCTCTCACTCTGGAGGAAGCCAGGCGCCCTGGGGTAAGGACGCTCAAGCAGCACCATAGAAGGATACATGGAGTGAGCACCTGAGGCCTCTTGCCAATAGCCACAGGTGGCTGCCATCCCGGGGGGCATCTTCCAGCCCCAGCCACGCCTTCAGATGACTGCTGCCCTGCTGACATCTTGACTCTGAGCCAGAGCCACTTTACCAAATTTCCACAGACACTGAGAGATGATAAAATGTTTGTTGCCTTAGGCTGGTAAATTTGAGGGGATAATTTGTTACATAGCAATAGGTAACTAATACAGTGGTCCTGAGAAAAATCTGGTCCTGAGTACAGCTGTCCTGAAACCCAAGCCATCTGGTGGGAGGAGGGAATGCCATGTTGAGGGGTGGTGGTGATGGACGTGGGTGTATCTGTGACAAGAGGCCCAGGGAGCCCTGTTTCCCTAAACTTTGGTCTGTTTTGGTGCCTGACCATAGTTCTTAGATTTTCTTTCAAGGCATCTTCCCTTAATTTTCACTCCCTTCCCCCCTAGCCCCAAACAGCACACCTAGACACCAGCAACACCTGATTTTCTAAGAGTCAGCAGGCACTCATTCTTTCCCCAGATTTGGTCTCCTGCATCCCTAACTCCTCCACATCATGCCCTCCACTTAAAAAATTTTTTTTCATTATAGTTGATTTAAAATATTGTGTTAGTTTTGGTGTATAGCTTCGTGATTCAGTTATACATATGTGTGTGAAAATAAAGTTCCCTGTAAATACAGGGGCTTACGTTATATAGTTTTTCTATTCCATATATAATAGTTTGCATCTGCTAATCCCAAGCTCCCAATCCATGCCTGCCCCCCTCGCCTCCCCCTTGGCAACCACAAGTCTGTTTTCTGTGTCTGGGAGTCTGTTTCTCTCTCATAGATAAGTTCATTTGTGTCATATTTTAGATTCCACGTGTAAGTGATATCGTATGGTGTTTGTCCTTCTCTTTCTGACCAACTTCACTTAGTATGACATGACTAAGTTGCTTCAGTCGTGTCCAACTCTGTGCGACCCCATAGACGGCAGCCCACCAGGCTCCCCCGTCCCTGGGATTCTCCAGGCAAGAACACTGGAGTGGGTTGCCATTTCCTTCTCCAATGCATGAAAGTGAAAAGAGAAAATGAAGTCGCTCAGTCCTGTCCGACNGACAGCTATACCCTGTAAGCTGTCATCCCTGTTTTCCTGATCATCAGTGGAACAGAGCCAGTGTCTGGCTGCCTCCCTATCGAGAGAGGAGCAATCAGGTATAAATGCTCCCTTTTCTTTTCTCTCTTTTGGCCACACGATGTGGCAGGTGGGATCTTAGCTCTCTGACCAGGGATGGAACCTGTGCCCTTGCAGTGGAACCGCAGAGTCTTAACCATTAGACCGCTAGGGAAGCCCCTTATCTATAGACAGAACATCGACACTCACAATAGTAGTCCCCCTGACAAGTTCTACATATATGCGATTTCTCCTAGACAGGCAAGGGGGGGGGGCCACTAAGAACAGAATCCAGCATGTCAAATTACCAGCTTATGGGATTTTGCCATCTTGAAAAAACCGGGGAAAATCCTTTAAAGCACCGCAAAATTAAATCCATATCTAATGCTTAGGTACGCTGCCACTTAAAAAAATGAGTCTTCTACCCTGAGAATCCATTATTTGTAACTGACTTTCCATCTGTGTGGGGAACTCACTCCCATGTGTGTTTCTGGACTGTCTTTCCAGTCATCGAGTCACACACAGGAGATTACCGGTGGATTTAACATGACAAATGGCAACTGGAGTTGTGTTGAAGGCCAGTTAGTTATCACAGCAGGCAGTGTGNTGTGTGGGGAACTCACTCCCATGTGTGTTTCTGGACTGTCTTTCCAGTCATCGAGTCACACACAGGAGATTACCGGTGGATTTAACATGACAAATGGCAACTGGAGTTGTGTTGAAGGCCAGTTAGTTATCACAGCAGGCAGTGTGTGTGTTGGGGGGGGCGGGGGGAGGGGATGATGAAGGGATGAGTTGAATCTCACCTTGACGGACACATACATTGAGTGGCTAGGGTGCAGAGCCCCAGAAAAATAGCAGAAAATATTTGGTAGTTTGCTGGATTAGTAACATATTTGGTTAAACTGTAAGGAATTTCCAATTTTGTAAATAAAGAATGATTAAATATGAGCAGTTTCTCATGGCTCAATCTGTTTGAATATTACTCAGAAGACACTTGAGTTTCCTTGTCCTGTTCACGTGAAGATCTCAGAGTCCCTGCTGCAGAGATGGCCATGTCCCTTTGAAGATGGACAGTGAAGCCATGGCCACAGTCAAAGATCAAGCCTGGAAGGTGCTAGAAACTGGGATTCTCACCAGCCTTTTTCAGTTTCAGAATGGTAGCTGAGTCCATCCTTTCCCAGAATGCTTCTTGGAACTCTGAATTCTAGGAACATTAATGCTACTGAGTGAGAAGAAAACATGAAAGAGTCTAGAAGCAAACTGAGCAAGACAGGTCTGTTTACTGCAGGACTTCCCAGTGCCTGTAATATGCAAATATCTATGTCAGACGCCCAAACGGGAAGCAGAGTATACACATGATTTCCCAAAGGTACTTTAAAGTGAAGTGAAGTTAAAGTCGCTCAGTCGTGTCCGACTCTTTGTGACCCCATGGACTACACAGTCCATGAAATTCTCCAGGCCAGAGTACTGGAGTGGGTAGCCTTTCCCTTCATCCAGGAGATCTTCCTAACCCAGGGATCAAACCCAGGTCTCCTGCATTGCAGGCGGATTCTTTACCAGCTGAACCACACAAGGGAAGCAAAAAGGTACTTTACCCAAGCTTACTCCTCACCATATCCTCCACAATTTAATGTGCACACATATCACTTGGGGATCTTGTTAAAATGTAGATTCTGATTCAGCGGGTCAGGAACTCGGCATTTCTAACAAGCACCCAGTTAATGGTGACACTGATGCGCCTGGTCCACAGAGCACACTTTGAGTAGCTGAGCTACTCAGAAGGGGTTTGATATCTTCCAGAGACCATTACTAGGCATAGAGTGGGCCTGTCTCTGAATGTGAAAGGCAGGCCCCAGTGTGCAAGAGAGAAGGCAGCGCCTTGGTCTCACCTCCATAAACTCGGTGCTGGAGCCCACGTGCTGCCTGAAGCACAGAAGGAAGTTCTCCTCGGTCGGCAGGATCTGTGCCAGCTGTGGGGATCAGAGAGTGACATAACGTTACAGCCCTGCCGGGGAAGGACAGAGGACAGCCAGTGCAAGGCAGCAGGGAGCCACGTTTTGTTCCATTTTGCTTCCTTCCTTGAAAATAGGGGCTGGCAGCCCTTTAAATGGGAAGAAGGATTTTCTAAGAAGTGCTTCTGGATGCCCCCAACCCTCTGGGTATGAGTAGCTGGAGGGACCAAAAGTAGTGCTACTTTAAAATGCATGTATTAAGACTCAAAGGAATACTTAGTGATTCCATAGATATGCAATACTAGAAAATGCAAAGCAATCTGAGATGGGTGGTTGCTGGTGCTCAGAGGACCCTTTTGAGGGTGATGGAGATGCTGTATTTTGATTGTGGCTATATACAACTGTCTAAACATATGAAATTTTACAGTTCAAATTGATGCTGCTTACTGTATATAAATTATACTGCAAACAAATCTGGTTTTTAAAAAAATGCAGGATGTGCCATCGGCTCCCCCCACCACCTTCTCTGCTCCCAGCGTGCTGGAGTCACAGGCAAATCCTAATCAGTCTCAGTTAAATGTAATAATCTCATTTCCCTGGCCAGTGATTGGCTTTTGGGTAGGAGTGACCTAGGCCTTGTCAATGAAATGTGAGGGGAGGTCTGCTGAGGGCACTCCTGGGAAAGGTTTCCTTGCTTTTATCAGGGACCAGTGAGGTGGGCCCTTTCTGCATCTGGATGTGATGTCTGGAACTGCTGTAGCTAGCTTTCTTATCCAGCCTGGGGATGAAGCCGTTGTGGGGCGGAGAACAGAACCAGGAGAACTGCAGAGAAGCCAGGCTGGAGACCTGGCCTCTTTCACCACCAGCCAACCCTTCTAATGGCCTTTCTCCTTAGGAGTCTCTCACAGTTTAAGCCAAGAGTCAGTGTTTTATAGCCCATGAGCCATATCTGGCTCTCCATCGCCCCCAAAAGGGTCCTCTGTGTACTAGCAACCACTCGTCTCAAACTGCTTTGCCTCTTTCTGTGAAGAAACTTGCACTGGAGCGTGCTAGGGCCCATTTATTTTCATACCGTTTGCGGTTGCTTTTGTGCCACAGTGGCAAAGTTGAAGAGTCAAGACAGACTGTCCAGCTTGCAAACTCTGAAACATTTACCATAGTCTGTATCTTTACAGAAAAGGCCTGCTGACCCCTGCTTTAAGCCCGTCTGAGTCAGGATGTCCCAACACCTGCACTTCAGGCATCTACAGTGGATGGTCTTGGTGCCTTTTGCAGATCCCCTTTAACTAGGCTGGTGGGCCATCCCTCAGCTGCTGAGAAGGCTGTGAGCTAGTGGCGCATAGCTGCCCCCTGCAGGAGAACTGCCCTCCACCGAACGGGCTGCCTCAGCCATCCTCCCCTCCAACCCCGATCCTGGAGTGGGCCGCCTGCATCCAACACCTGATTGACATAGGGGTTCAAAGGACCACCCTACCACCCCTTACTTCAAGGTGGGACCAGCTCTGTGGCACAGTCCACCTTCCAGAGGCCCCCATGAGATCAGCTGAGACCACACCCTTGCTTGGCTTCTTCCTCTGCCCTTTCCTGCTGCTCTCTCTTCCTTCCTCTTGAAGTCCTACCCACTCGAATCTCTGTCTCAGTATCTGCTTCCCGGGCACTGACCTCAGGCACCACGGTAACCAGTCCACCCCAGAAGGACTATGTCCTCCTTTGTCATTCTGGATCCCTTGATCATGGGTGGCAAACTGATTTCCAGAAGAGTTTGGTTAGGCCTGTGCACATGTGCACATGTATATGTGTATGTATAAGTGTGCATATGAAAAATGGAAGCGTCACTCGCTCAGTTGTGTCCGACTCTTTGCAGCCCCATGGACTGTAGCCCGCCAGGCTCCTCTGCAATCGTTAAACAGGAAGTCTTTAGACTGAGGTGGCCTTAATGCCTTAGTAGCCTACCTAAGCAAACCAAAATCTAAACACCCAACGAAAACAGCCAACCAGGCTTTTCCAAATAATGTAACCACTCAGGCTGTAGCCAGTCAAAGACCTTCTTTGTTTGCTACTGTCTCTGCTTTATAGCAGTCTCCCTTAGCTTCTGTTGGTAGAGTGTTCCTAAATATTTCGGGTTGGTACTGCCCCACTGAATTGATTTTTGCTTAAAGAAACTCAAAACTTTTAATATGCCTCGGTTTATCTTTTAGCAATATGTGTCTATCTATGCGTATATAAATGTGTGTGTGTGTGTGTGTGTGTGTGTATAAACGTTATGCATATTACATATGTAAATTGTACACACACACACCCTCCTGTGGATGCCTTCAGCTGGGGCAGGAACTCTCCTAACTCCCCAGTGCTCACCCTGTTTTCTGTCTTAAGTTCATCACACATTTACAGTGCCTATTGGACCCTGAGAGCATTAAAGTTCTTTATCCCTGTCTTAGGCCAATGTTTGTTTGTTCCTTTTTCTTTGTGAGACAAAGAAAAAGTTCCATCTGTTCTCTCTGATCAGCCGGAGTGCTAGGGGCTTTAAGATCACCACCTCATCAGACTCCTGGAAGGATGCTCGTGCATGGGAAAGATACAAGCAGCCGACGACCCTTCCTACATAGCTCTTAGCAGCCAGGACTCAGGTCTGATGACTATAAGCAGCTTAGACCCTAGGACTCACCTCCGCCATCTCGATTTTCCCATCTGAGTTCTTGTCATACTTCTGCATGAATTCCTTCATCTTCTCCCCTAAGTTGTCACTCTTTGACACCTGCAGAAAGACAAAGAGTACTGATTGTGCCACTAGGTCCCCTTCAAACCAGGGATCTCTCACCTGTTTGGTGTGGCAATGATGGGGAGTTATTTTGCACCCCAAATATACAGGTTGAACCTGTGTTCAATTGGGTTGAACCAGTGGTCTGAGTAATCAAGGCTGTACTCTTTCCTTTTCAGGGTCCTTCCTTTTCAGTGTTCTCTTCTTTGAGGCTTGTGCATGCCTGCTAAGGTGCTTCAGCTGTGTCTGACTCTTTGTGACCCTGTGGACTGTAGCCCGCCAGCCTCCTCTGTCCATGGGATGCTCCAGGTAAGAATACTAGAGTGGGTTGCCGTGCCCTCCTCCAGGGGATCTTCCTGACCAAGGGATTGAATCTGCGTCTCTTCTATCTCCTGCCTTGGCAGGCAGGTTCTTTACCACTTGTGGCACCTGGGAAGCCTTCTTTGAGGCTCAGTCACATAATTTGCAAAGGGGAACAGGACATGTGGAGATGCTGTGTACCACATAGGTAAACACACTCTCAGCCTTTGGAATGGATTAAACAATAAGTCTGTCAGAAGGGTGAGGATTTATTCCCATTGCAGATGTGAGAACTCAGGTGCCAACATTTTACTGAGGCAGCTTCTAATAAGCCCAGCTTATTGCAAGGCCCCCCAGTAGGTTCTAGGCTCTCCACCGGAGCAAGGGGAATTGCTCATTTTGTTCTTTAAAGACTAACTGGCAATTCTACAATGCTTTTCACTGTGATTTTAGGCCTGGAAGAATGTGAAGAGAAAGTCTATATTAGCTGAGGGGTCATTTAAATAGTCCACTAGATGAGTGTGACTACTAAAAAGCATTGAACTTCAAAAGTTCTGTTGGGCCATCATCACCTAACTTAAATTTAAGCCCTTCTTGAAGTTCTCAGAGCTTCTCTTGTTCTGGGGTGCTGCTGATTGGTTATTTGCATTAACAAGCTCTTCTTTATCCTTAATCAGTGATAAATTATTTTGGCATTTGATGCTTTTTCTTTGTTTCCCTGAAGGTTTTCTAGTGGATTTGTGTTTCCTAGGATTGGGCCTAGAAGAATTCTACCAATTCTTACAGTCCTTTTCTGAATCCCTTCTATTGTCTTTTTTTTCTTTAACTTTTGGGACTGGTCTCAATTGGCCAATATGTGTTTGTTTATCAATATTTATTGCTTTACATTTATTTACAGATGTGCATGGAATGATCCTAGACCCTTATCACAAGTAAGGGTCTATTTCCTCTATTTACAATTCACAACAATCCCCATGAAGCTAGTAACCTGACTGTTTTACACACAAATGGAGGCTGAGATACAGTGGTTTCTCCTGAGGTCACCAGTTAGTATGGCCAGAATGTGAACTCATGATTCCCGTTTCCAAGACCAGTATTTTTCCTGCCATGTAACAGCTGCTCTGAGAGCCAGGTCAGGATGATGTTAATTGAGAGTGTTGTTGACAGACTTGAAAATCACCCCTGATGCCATCTGAGGAAGGGAATGACTAAGAGAAGGATTTCAGATTTTTGAAGCACTTCATAAAATCACATTCCTGAGGAATGATAGAGGACTGTTGATAAACAAACCCAGAATCACCTCCACCACCTAAGCCATCTCTTGGACATCCTCCTCAATGGGGCCCACTGCCGAGCTCAGAACCGCGTGCTCACCAGTGGGCTTGTGACTCATCTCCCAAAGGCTCCATGAAGACTTGCTAATAAGCAGTGGATTAGCCAGCAGACACGCATAAGGGGAGAATGGAGAGACCCTCCCGTGAAAAGACCCACAGGAGCTGGGGGAGGGAGTTGGTCTGACTCCGTATATTTGAAAGCCAGATAGGAATCACAATGGACTAGCTCCAATCACCTTACTTTTTCAACATGTTAGATGCCCCCCCAAAAGGCTTTAGTGTCAGTAGTGCCAGGCTGGCACCAGGAGGGACAAGGTCCCTGCCATTAAGGGGCTAGGATGTGATTGGGAGCCACTCCAGGCCATGAAGGGCAGTCTGACACTTGCACAAATGAGCCAGTGCGGTCCAGCTCAGATACTGGTTTGGAGCAATCCTCCATTCTCCTCTAAGTCCTTGCTGAGGTTCCAGCCTCGGTTGGTTTAGAACAGTGGTTCTTTAGTGGGGACAATTCTACATCCCCTGAAGGGGATATTAGCAGCGTCTGGAGACACTTTTAATTGTCACAGTTTGGAGGGGTGCTACTAAGACCTCATGGGTAGAGGCCAGGGATGCTGCTAATCATCCTACAATGTCCAGGACAGCCCCCCCCGCCATGATAAAGAGTCGTTTACCCCAAATATATCAGTAGTGCTCAGGCTGAGAAATTCTAGTCTTGAATAAAGGCACTGGAAACCCTCTAGGCATCCAATCTTAAGTCATGACGCCTTTAAGCCTACCATTAGGTAGGCTATGGACTCTTCCCTGGGAAAAAATGTTTATAGACACAGACACAAAATTTTGCAGTTTTGGGTGCATTTATCAACCTATGGTAGCCATGAACACCCCTCAATTCCAGACACCCAAGGATAGTGAGGTAAGGTACCATTTTTAGGGACTATATCAATTTAAAAAATCCTTCCAAATAAAAGAAAAACTCTTAAGGGTTAAGACGAGAGATGTCAGTCTGCTGATGGAATGCATGACCTAGGACAGATAATGCTCAAAGCCATGGTCAGGATAACAGAAAATTCCAAGCAATGGGAGAGGGGACTGGGCTTACCATGCCAGAGACTTTTCTTGCTTTCTCCAATTCTTGGAAAAAGTTTTCTAACTCTTTACCTTCAATATACCCATTTCCTGCAAAGATAGCAAAGAAAAAAAAAAAAGCAATGAATCTCCAAGCTAAATAGTAAGATTTACAGTGGGTGGGGTGGGGAGGTCGGGGGCTTCATGGAGAACTTGTTCTCCTCACTGGTCATCAAGCAGGTGTCTGGGCCAACCCTGGACTGTTAGGGATGTGGGTCCTGTCCTCCAGGCATTTGCAACCATAGAAATCCAGGATGAATAACGGTATTATCTTTGGAGTGTACATTTAGTAGTCAGAAAGCACTGGGAGAAGCCGGCGTCAGGACCATGCAGAGGGAGCAGGGGCTGGCAGCCGTCCCTCCGTTGCCGCTGGGCAAGCTGCAGGAGCTGGAGCTCTAACAGGGGGCAACAAGTTATCAGCCTCAAGGTTCGTGGGCAGGTGGCAAGCCCTGGTCACCAGGGTGGATTGGGTCGGAGGCAAAACTTGAGTCTTTGGTGTACTCAAGTTGGAGGCTATACTGATTGAAGGTTGTCCACCTGGAACTCAGAATGTGACCTTATTTGGAAATAGTGTCTTTGCATATGTAATTAGTTAAGATGAGATCATACTAGCCCTAAATCCAGTGACTGGTGTCCTTAAAAGAAGTCCGTGTGAAGACACAGAGAGATACTCAGGAAAGGAGGCCATGGGAAGAGAGGCAGAGATCAGAGTGGTACATCTCCAAACTAAGGGGTGCTGTGGGATGTTAGCCACCACCAGAAGCCAGGAGAGGGACATGGAACATATTACCCCTCAAAGCCTGGAACCAACCCTGCCTACTCCTTGATTTGGGGCTTTGCGCCTCAAGGACTGTCAGAGAATAGATTCCTCTTGTTTTAACCCCAGTTTGTTGTACTTTGTCGTGGCAGCTCCAGGAAACTGATGCAGAGGGAAGAGTGGAAGGAGAAAGGCGGGCTATCTATCCCATAGTATGGAGGCACCTGATGTTTTAAAAAGCTCCCCAAGTGATTTTCATGCCTATAGCAAGATTTGGAAACCACTGGCTAAAGGTCAAGTTCCAAATCTGAACTGAAGCAGTTAAAGTTTCTCATAGAGAGTATTCAACTTGGAAGGGGAGGTGGTAGCTTGTGTCAGGGGCGTAGGGAGTTACACACTAAACAAAGAGAATAAAGATGTGTTTACCCGCCTTGGTGGGGGCTTTTGGGAGGGTGGAGGGGGATGTCAGCGTGGGAGTGTATGTTCTTCCCAGCCTCCCCTCCAGTGCCCCATGATAATAAGTAACCTTACTGGTGCCCTCTAGTAGGAAAAATGCCACAATATGGAGAATGTATGGAGGGCATCATGTGAGATAAATTATGTATTTTTATCTGCAGGGAAAAGATACGATTGTAACTGCAGGTGGAGGGGGGGGTAGTGCATGGTGGGGAATGATTTGAGTTCCCTTTTTCCCTTAGGCTAGGAAGGTCATCTTTCTTCTAGGATGTTCTGCAAAGCTTCTTAGGAGAGCTGGAATTTCACCAGTGTGTGCCTACTGCCAGCGAGGCCAACTGGAGCAGGGTGGCGGAAAGGGGGGCGGGGATGAAGGGCTTTCTAGACGAAAAGGCAGTCGCCAGTGGACAGTGACTCCAAGTTGGAGGAACCAGTACTTTGTGTCTCTCTGGGTTGCTCCCTGCCGTGATCTGGCTGTTCTTCTATTTCTCAGGCAGGAAGCTGAGTTCACTTCTGGGTTCAGGAGAAGCCCAAGGCTGCAGTTGCAGTGGGGTGGTGTGTGTGGAGCTCGTACAGTGAGCATACACTGGGGTTAAATGTAGCAGAGGCCTCAGAGCGGGGCTGGCCCAGGGCTGGAAGGACATGTGAGTCAGTGCCTGTGAGTCTGTTTCTTGAGTGTATTAGGAGGAGGCTGAAATAACTATGGGGCTACTTGGACAGCATGGGCGGGAAGACCTCGCTGAGAAACCCCAGCTACTAGCAGAGGCAGCAGGGGGCCAGGAGCCAGCCAGCGCCCCCGTGAAAAGAAACTCCTCCTCGAGTCCCGACTTGTGCAGGCTGAGTAGCAGGGGGCTGCATGATCCCTCTTGCCACCAGCACCTCATTCTGTGCAGAGCAACAGAAATGTGGTTCAATTCTACAGCCTTTGTTTTTTTTTTTGAACTGAATAACAAGTTCAACACTGTGGGAACTATAGCCAAGTTTAGATATAGGCCTGTTCCCCAAGAGCATTTAATGGTCTCCTGGGGTGAGGGAGCCACCTGAGAACAGAGGCATCTGCCAGCTGAAGGGGGAGGGGGAGGAGCAGAGGTTAGGCAGGCTGCAGGGGCAGACGAGGCATCTGCCATCACCGGGGCGCGGGAGAAGGGGCTCCGCTACCCTGGCTTCCCTCAGAGCAACTCCCTGCCCACCAGGCAGGAGGCACCTGTTATCCAAGGCGGGGGTAGGGGACGGGCTGGCCTACCAGCTTCCAGGGAGGACTTCAACGCTAGGTAGGTGCTTCGCTTTTTCTATGACCATCTTATATGGGGGTGGGGTGGCCGGCCACCCCACGCATCTCGTGGATTGGCATTGATAAGGATGTGGTTAACACAACAACCATCCCTTCTAATCTCCACATCAAACCACACCCTGTGAGCATTAGCGAGAGAGCTGGGTGGAGCCAGGGACCCTGCATCTTTCCTCATTCTAGGGTGACCACCATTCTTCACCACCATCGTACCTCGGTTTCCCCAAATTTTGAAGTGACTCAGCACTCCTTTACAGTTAATCTGGCCACAGACCCTCGGAAAAGCTTGACTGAAGAGTGCCCTGCCCCAGGGGAAAGGGGCTGTTCCTCACTGACGTTTGTGTATTCAACTTTTCTGAGAGTTGAACGGGTAAGAGGAACCTGAGTAAGAGCTGTGAGCCCATCACCATGTCTGTGACTCTTCACGTGATGCTGAGCCAGTCAGTCCCTCTGCACTCCTGGTCTTTCTTGATCTCTAAAATGGCTGTAACTGTTTATGCTCAAAACTACTTATGCTTTTTTTTTTTTTAACTTTATATATAGAGTCCTTGTGACGGCCATACAACACAAAGCTGTGACAGCATTCTAGAAAATGTAAAATCTCACATAACTTAAAAGCATCATTTAATACTCTGTGCTCTTAAGGTCTTCCAAACCAATCCATGGCTATACACCCTTTGGCCCAAAGAGTTGCAGCATTACCGCTCAGCTTCAGAATCCTGGTTCTCAGTCCAGGCTAGGTCTTAGAGTCACCCAGAAAGCTATTAAACCAGCACCATTGCCTGGGCCCCACCCCCAGAGCTCCTGATTTAATGGGGTGGGGGTGTCTCACTGGCATGTTTTCAAAGCTCTCTGGGCAATTGTGAGGTACAGTGAAGACTAAGGACTGCTTTAGAGCAGCCTGTCTCAAATTTTAAGGTATGTAAGAATTACCCAGGGAGCTTATTAAAATGGAAGTTCTAATTTGGCAGATCTGGAGTGTGAGAGCTTGACGTCAAAGTGTGGTCTGTGGAATGGGAACACTGGAATTACGGGGTAGCTTGTTAGAAATGCAGAATCCCAGGCCCCGCCCCAGCCCTNCCAGGGAGCTTATTAAAATGGAAGTTCTAATTTGGCAGATCTGGAGTGTGAGAGCTTGACGTCAAAGTGTGGTCTGTGGAATGGGAACACTGAAATTACGGGGTAGCTTGTTAGAAATGCAGAATCCCAGGCCCCGCCCCAGCCCTGCTGGTCAGAATCTGCATTTTAGCGACGTAGGAGCATGAACATTTGGGAACCGCGGCTTTTGAATGTGAGCCCTCCTCCCTAGAGAGACCATGCCTTTGGTTTCCCCTTTGAGGTTGAGGTGGAGGGCTGGTGTGAACCCTGAGGTGGTAGACCAGGGTTTCATTTTAAGTGACAGCACCTCTTTTGACAAGAGTGACCTAGACCAGCACAATTCAGAGAGTGATCAGGGCCTGATGTGTCAGTATCACCTGGGAGCTTGTTAGAAATGCAGATTTCTAATTAACCCCAGACTGGCTGAATCAGAATTGTTGGCAGTGCGGCCCGAAAGTGGCTCTCGAAACAGCCCTCCTGTACGCTCCAGTTTGAGAAGCATGGACTTGAGGCTGTGGCCGTGCGTGCTCACCAATCTGTATTATTCTACGTTCCTTCTGTTTAAGGAAATCAAAGAGGGCAGTTAGGCAGTTTCAAGTTAGCTGCCCAAGAAAGCATCCAGAAGGCCATGCTTCCTGGCTCCCTGTCAGGAGCTCAAATTTATGAAAGGGCAAGTAACCTTCTACCCTCAGCCCCGGTTTTCTTTGGGACACATCTTACCCTTTGTGGCAAGAAATGGGCTTGCTCTGGCTCTGCTCCAGTATTAATAATATGCCTTTGCACAGTGTACACCATATAAAGAGCTCTCCAATTCCTGTCCCATCTGGTCTTCAGGACCCTGCCAGGTAAGCAGACAGGTGCTATCGACCTCATGTTAGAGAAAAGGAGTTTGAGGGGAAAGAGACTGAACCGCAGCTTACAACCTGTTTTCCTTTGACTTGCTCCAGGGACAAGCTCTGTCCATTTCTCTATTTTGTTTTGGTTTCTCTCTTTGTCAGTCTTACACAGACACAGACAGACAGACACAGACATACGTCTCCCAGAGGCTCCTGGGGGAAGAATCCAGTGCGCACAGCTACTGAATGAATGTTCAGACACTTGACTTTATCTGTGTTTCTGCGCTGAGCTGCTTCTGGAACACTGGCTTTGGAGCTGGGTCCCCCGAACCTGTGGACATCTGGCAGCCTAATGCTGGGCTAGCTCCCAGGGGTGGAGGCCAGAAGGATGGGACAGATTGGGCGAGAGAGGAGGGGAGGCAGAGGGCCGAAGCCAGAGGCCCTGGCTGGGCAGAGGCGGGGTCTGATGCAATCTGCCCGGACAGCCCCGTGGGTCAGAGCTGGAGAGGCTCAGTTCTTGAGCCTGCACGCCTGCTCCATTAACTCTGTCTCCCTGGGTACTAGACGAGATTTCCCCAAGAGGTCTCCTTAGCCCTGGAAACACCCCCCAGGGGCTCAGCTACTGAAAGTACTCAAGTCTAGAGGGAGAGAAACAAGGCGAATAAGCAGGATCACTGCCGGCTGCCCTGGTGAGGCGGGGCAGGCTGAAGTGTCTTGTTTGTGCAAACGTCCCCATTGCTGCCTCCCTGGGGAGCCCCAGGTCTTCTCAGACACAGCTGCCTCCCCACTCAGCGGGCACCATCACCCTTGGAGAGTTGGGCCATGGGGCACGAGTCCACTCAAAGGGCACTATGCAGGGCTGGCGTGCTGTGGACATCCACATCAAAGGGCACTGTGGGCAAAACAAACGGGGGACTTGGCGGTGAAAGCGGAGGTGGGGTGGGGGCCTTATTGTTAGGGCTCACCTGGGTGGGGCGGGACGCTGCTCCCAAAGGACCCCAAATCCCGACCTCAGGCACAAACGGGACATGTGGACCCCACAGAGNGGGCAAAACAAACGGGGGACTTGGCGGTGAAAACGGAGGTGGGGTGGGGGCCTTATTGTTAGGGCTCACCTGGGTGGGGCGGGACGCTGCTCCCAAAGGACCCCAAATCCCGACCTCAGGCACAAACGGGACATGTGGACCCCACAGAGAAACAGGGTTAAAAGAAAACCACCCCCAGACAGTGCTGGCTCCCTCCTGGCCTCAGACCCTCTGCCTTTAATGCTCCAAGCAGCAGTCATTTTTGTAAATCCTGTGATCATCTCGTGAACGTGCTGCACAGTAACAGCTGTCGTGTTTGTGTAAATGCCTAGGCACAGGATCCTCTGTAACCCTTTCTGGGCAAATCTTCTTTTTTTTTTTCCTTTTATTGAGTTTGATTGGAGTATAGTTGCTTTACGCTGCTGTATTAGTTTCTGCTGTGCAGCAAAGTACATCAGTTATATGTATATCCACCCTTTTTTAGATTTCTTTCCCGTTTAGGTTACCACAGAGCATCGAGTAAAATGCCCTGTGGTCAACAGTAGGTTCTCATTAGTTATCTTTTATTCACTGTGCTGCGCTGAGTTGCTCAGTCGTGTCTGACTCTTTGTGACCCCATGGACTGCAGCCTGCCAGGCTCCTCTGTCCATGGGGATTCTGCAGGCAAGAACACTGGAGTGGGTTGCCATGCCCTCCTCAAGGGGATCTTCCCAACCCAGGGNCAGTCGTGTCTGACTCTTTGTGACCCCATGGACTGCAGCCTGCCAGGCTCCTCTGTCCATGGGGATTCTGCAGGCAAGAACACTGGAGTGGGTTGCCATGCCCTCCTCAAGGGGATCTTCCCAACCCAGGGATCGAACCTAGGTCTCCCACAATGCAGGCAGATTCTTTTCTGTCTGAGCCACCAGGGAAGCCCTGTTTTATGCACAGAGATCTTCTTTTCAGTATCTCAAAAGCCCTCTTCATTGAGAATTCCAGGGCAAGCTGCCCAGGCCTCTCTCCACCTCTGAGAGGCACTGCTGTTCAGCTTTCTTCAGCCTCCCCCATCAGGGACACAAGCTCATCGGTGACTGAGAGCTGGCCTGGCCACTCTCCGTCTGGCCAGCCAGGGTTCCCTATAGGGGGCGGGCTGGGAGGATGCTTCTGTTCTTACCCCAGTGGAGAGAGGTGGGAAGACTGGGCAGGGCCTTCCTTAGTTCTTGGTGGCCCTCCCTGTCAGTAATTTTCAGTCCTTGGTGTCACACTGTATGGGCCCCTGCTCGGGCCCTGTGTAAGGCTTTAAGAGCCTCCCGCATCACCAAGGCAGACAGAGGCCTAGAGATCTCTGGGCANGCCTTCCTTAGTTCTTGGTGGCCCTCCCTGTCAGTAATTTTCAGTCCTTGGTGTCACACTGTATGGGCCCCTGCTCGGGCCCTGTGTAAGGCTTTAAGAGCCTCCCGCATCACCAAGGCAGACAGAGGCCTAGAGATCTCTGGGCACAGGCCCACAACTGGAGAGAAAGATGTATTTCTTTTGGGGGGCTGCTGCTGCTGCTGTCACTTCAGTCGTGTCCGACTCTGTGCAACCCCATAGACGGTGGCCCACCAGGCTCCCCCGTCCCTGGGATTCTCCAGGCAAGAACACTGGAGTGGGTTGCCATTTCCTTCTCCCTTTTGGGGGGCAGTGCCCATAAAATTATTTTCATCTTGACTCTTTTTATTATTTTGCTAATTATACAAGAAACACAGGCTCTTGTAAAACACTATAGAAATTAATATCAAAAGTTAAAGAAAATGCCTTTTAATTTGACATCTTCTACTCTGCAGAGAAGACCACTATTGTTATGTTCTTTCTAATATTTTCCATCATACTTGTTTCATTAATAGTAAAAATGGGCTCATACTATAATAGTGTCATGTTGCAATTTAAAAAAATGTCGGTAATACATCTTGGACGTTTTTCCATGTTAGTATAGAAGCCCCATCTCAGTCCCATTGGTTGTATAATATTCCACTGTAGAAATTAGAGGATTTATTTTCCTGTTCCCTAGGGAAGCACATTCTTTCTCAAAAGTTCAGTATCCCAAAGAACTTGGTAATAGACCCCTGTGTTCATACAGCTTTATGTATATGCAGGAGTGTATCCATGTAGGATGCTTCTTGGGATGAGTGGGATTCCCTGTGCTGACATGTGAATGTCGTTGGCCTCTGGGAGAGAAGGTATCCCCACGCTTGCACCAGCTTCCAAAGCGTAGCAAAGGCCAATGGCAGATCTTGGCTCCTCACAGACCCCCTCCTGATGGTCAGCAGAATAGGAGCCTGGTGGCCGTGTGGTCAGAACCACAGACAGGACAGCGTCAGCTTGGAACTGGGCATCTCTCTGAAGCCCGAATCTTGCACAGTGAGAAAGGTTCTGACAAAGGAGTAACCAGGGAACAACAGAACAGTGGACTCAGTCACGTGGGGCACGTGGAGGCTGCCCAGCCAGGCTCGCAGAGCGTGCTCGGCCGCCGTCTTCTTCACTGATGCCTTTGAGAGACGACGCCCGAGCCCTTCCAAGCACATGGCCTTGGGTGGCCCCTGAGGAGGGGTGGGAGGGGGACCAGGAGAGGAGTCATGGGCCCCCCACCCTCTCACTTTGCAATGTGGTATTATGAAAAGAATGGTGCCTCTTTGAGGCCCAGTTTCCCCCTCTCCAGACACCTGCTCCTTCCTTTCTCCACCACAAGGCTGATGATAACCTTGGGGATACTCTCTTTGTGCAAAGTCACCAGGATGCTGGCGTTTCCTCCTTGTTAGAAATGGGCTGAGTAAGGGTTAGATCCCCTGCCTCGTCCTCAGTCTGCTCAGAGTCCAGCTTCTCCTCGGACTCCTGGCCTCTGTTTACTAGAGTCCAGGAGGGGTGGGTCGGTGCTCCCTAGTGGCTGGGACTAATTGGGCTCCAGTGAGCTCACTCCAGAGACCTGGTGAGCTGAGTCTTCCCAGAGGTCTTTAACTCTGAGTGGCAGGAGAGTCGGGAAGAACCCCAGGATAAAAACAGAAGCCAGAGTTAGTAAGAGGAGGCCCGGCCAGGGCAGGGAGCACCTCAGGGGTGAGCGGGAAGCTCACTGGCAGCCTTGAGAGTTCAGGAGGGGACAGATAGCAAAGATCCGGAGCAAGGTGACCCACAGGATAATTCTGGGTCATTTAGTGGAATTTCAGTTTGGCTGTAGCATCATTTTCTGCCATCTCTGGCGTTTTAATCTCCTATGCTTTCCTTCTGTGTGAGGTCCACGGTCCCTCCTTGGAACTTCCCTGAAGCAGTGATCAGAGAGGGCAATGGGATGCCAAGTGGGACAAGGAACCAAGAAGCCACCTAGCTCCCTTTCCTGGAGGGGCAGAGGGAGCCAGAGGCACAGTGGTTTGGGAGTCTTTAATGACTCCTTGGCCTCATGCTAGCTTAGCTATGCTCCAGCCATGCGAAGGACCCCTTTCTAGTATTAAAGGAACTGCCCATCACCTCCAGGGCTGGGTCAGGGGCTCTTCTGTGAGTGGATGGCAGGGGAAGCAGGTGTCCAGAAATCAGAGTGGGGATATAAGCACTGGCCTGGGGCCACTTTGCTCCACGACCTTAGAAAAGTCACACTTCATGTCTGTTCCCTCATTCGCATGAGGGGAGTCGTGATCTGCCCAGAGCCTCTCTGTGTGGAACTCAAGAAGGTGTGATTGTGTTTTGAAAAGTACAAACTCTCAGACAAGTGTGAGGGCTTGCCTGATTATTGAGAGTGCTATTGGTTGTCCCTGTGAGAAAAGGGGGAGAGAATAACTGTGGAGTCCTCTGTTTATAGCTGACTCATCTGGCAGGAGGCCGGTGGTATAACCTTGGCCACTTGGTAACTTTCCTTGAATCATGAAAGTCTCTGGTGCAGATAAACTGGCAGGAGAAGGCTTAGGGACTGTCATGTCACCTGGAATGTGAGACAATCTTCTCATAGCCCTTGCCCCCCGAGGGAGTTTTATGGCACCAGCCATGGACTGGAGACACAACCCCTCCTTAGCCCCATTTTACAGATTTAACAATCTACCCTCCTCCTTCAGTAATTCTTAGGCAGACCACACAGCCTCTCACCCCCAGATTTCTTGTTGGCTCCTAGGGAACAAATCTTCACTCATCAGCATACCCGTTAACCCCTGCCTCTCCACAGCACTCTGGTGCAAAGCACTTGTTCAGCCACCTTTCCATCCACCTGATCCTCCTTCTGGTTCCCACCCCCTTCGCTCTTAGTCCCAGGATAAACACCCTGGACCTCCATCCTGCCAGTGGTGTGAGATACCAGAACATTTCAGATGCCCACCCCAGGCAGGACTTCTGAGAAGGAAATAAGATCACTTAAGTTGGGGTGGGGGTGGGGGTGGTTTAGTCGCTAAGTTGTGTCCAATTCTTGCGACCCCATGGACTGTAGCCTGTCAGGCTCTGTTCATGAGATTCTCCAGGCAAGAATACTGGAGTGGGTTGCCATTTCCTTCTCCAGAGGAGTGGCAGAGAAAAAAAGTCTCTACTGATATCTGAAGCGTCTAAAAGGGAATCTCCCCTTATGCCTGAGTCAGACCATCCTAGACCCTTGGAATCCCTAGAGCCAACTTCCAAAGGTCATTCAGTCCAGCCCTGGGTTTTTGGTTAATCAGTATCAAGACCACACAGACCAGAGGGTCAGTCACTGAGGCATTTAAGATGGTGCCTCCCCTGACCCAGAGAAGGAAGGAGTCACCCAAAGCACCCAGGATTAGCACCCTGAAAGAGTACGTCAGGCTGGCACCCCAAGCTTGCCCCCCACCACACCCACTGCTGCTGTGAGTGGGACCTGCATGCTGGTGAGGGATGGAAAACGGCAGAGAAAGCCCAGGGGATGCTCACTGCCCAGCTGTCCTCTCCATTCCTCCTCATACCAAACAGGCTGGGGAGGCCAAGGGTGTTCCTTCAGCACCCCCCAGCTTGCCCCAGCCCCCTGGACCCCTACTTGGCTAACCTGGTATTCAACAAAAGGGGAACTTGGGGGAAGAAATGAGTGAGCTTCTGAGACCTGTGGCTGCAGCCGCTGAAGGCAGGCTGTTAGCTTGAAGGGGAAGGTGGGGGAAGATAAAATGGCAGGGGGAGTCTTGGGGAGCCTTGCCAGCACAGGCGTCCTATCTGGAAAAGCCCCAACTTGCCCAGAATGAGGCTGCAAAAGCTGGTGGGCTCTGTCAAGGGAGAAAAGTTCCTGACAGTTGTTACTGGGCAGCGAGGTGTCTTCCAAACTCAGGACCCCGACCTCAGCAGGTTCTGCGGCCAAAACATGCCCTGGGGGCAATCTAACACCTGCCTACATCATCACTGACCCCTTCCTCCACTGCAGGTCTCCTGGGGGCGAGCGGGCACACAAGTTGGAGCTTTACTGACCGTCTGCATCGAAGTGCTTCCAGATCTCCAGGAACTGGGTCGCCGTCAGCTCGGCCAGGTGCAGGTAAGGTGGCTGCTGCTGTGGGCCAGCCATGGCGAGCCGTTCAGAGACCTCAGGCAGCACCGCGCTCTCCCCGCGCGCCGGCTCCGCTCAGGCACTCGCCAGGTCCTGCGCGCCACGCTGCCTTTATATACAATCCAGAGGCTGCGCCCGCGCCCCGCAGCCAGCAGAGGGAGCGCGCGCTCAGAGAATCGGCTTGCATCTCCGCGGGGCGGCGGCCGCCCAGGGGCTCTGCAGGGGTTTTCTGGGTGGGGATGCCTGTCTGTGCTGAGACCACTCTGGACCTGGACAGGGAGAAGGCTCTCAAAGGCAAAGGAGAGGTTGCCCTTGCCGTCCCTTTCCCACCCTCTGATCATCTTGAGAGCAGCCACCACATATCCTCACTAGCGGTGGCAATAATAAATAACTGTAGTAACAGTAGTAATAATAAAAGTCTGACAGATCTTTAGCCCTGGCACTTCGGAGTTCTTCTAGGACTCTGTCATGCGTTGTCTTGTCTGACCCTTCCTCAGCAGGAAGACCAGGGACCACTTTTCTGAGAGGGGGACTTGAGACTTCCAATGACTTGCCCTGCCCAGCCTTCTTTCCTTGCTATCATGGTCTCTTAATGGCCAAGGCCTGGGAAGAAGCCGAGGTTCTCCAGGCTTTACTGGGGTTGGCTGGAATCAGCGACCCCCAGGGAGTGGAGGAGCAGCTTCCACTGATTGCCCTCACCTGGGTACCTTGCTCCACCCTCTGATGCTGGCTAGCACCTAGGACAGGCCCTGGGGGCTTTCAGGCCCTTGTCCGTGAGCTAGATCCTCCTGTCCCAGGTCTTAGCCCCTCCCACCTACAGGCATCATGGGAATTTGCTGAGGCTGGTGGGCCCAGAGGCTCCCACAATGACCTAGGAATGATCTCAAAATGCGGGTCTCAGAGAAGATGGAGGCAGCTGCTGAGGGTACAGCAGGTCTCCCCCAGCTGGGAACTGGGCTCCCTCCCATTCTCCTGGGGGGCCCTGAGCCTGGGGGGCTGCCCTGTCCTTGTGAACCATCACCCCCAGAGTGGCGGCTTGTCCCCACCTTTCTCTCCTCTCCGGCTGAGTGACTGAGAAATGAATTGATGCTCATTAGCATGTGCTAATGAGTGTTAGCTGAGCTGCCTTCCAAAGGGAGAGCAGAGGCAGGGAGGTGAGAATGAAAAGGAGGTCACCAGGGGAGAGAGGAACACCAGGAGGAGACTGTGGGGACCGAGGGGCAGGCTGCTCCTCAGGAGAGGGATGAGCCCCGAGTGAGCAGGGCTAAAAGAGGCAACACAATGAAGATTCCAAAACCACTTGTGTGTGTGTTTTTTTTTTTTTTTTGCCTAGCACAAAAGTGTTTTGAGTTACTTGCAGGAACAGAGTAAGAGAGAGAAGCTGTCATGAAAAACCAGCTTTCCAGGCCTGTATGCACCCTCTGCCTCCATGGTGTCTGGTCCAGGGCTGAGGAATTCACCAAAGCCGCTAGGTCTAGGGTGGTAGCATTGTTCAGTGGTTAAGAGCAGGCACTCTATATAATCAGGCTGCTTGGATCTGAACCCCAGAATAAGCTGTGTGACCTTGGGCAAATTACATAACCTATCTGTGCTTCAGTTATTCTTTTTAAAACATGGGAATGTAGGTATCTACCTCACAAGAATTGTTGCAAGGATTAAATGAGCTCATACTCCAGCTGCCCTTGGTGGAGACGGAGATCAGCGGCAGTTGGCTTGGCAAGAAATTTCTTGGCCAGCATCTCTCCTTGAGGGGGCTAATAGCTTCTAGAGGGGCTGACCCCAGAGTGAGACCGAGGAGATGCTGCACCAGACTCAGTGTTACACTGTGCTGCCGGCCCCTTTTGGCTCCGCCATGTCATCCATCTGGGCTGCTCGGCTCGCCTCCTGTGCCCTCCCCTGGCCCAGACTGGGGCGAGAAATCTCAGCTCTGGTTCTCTAAAGATCCAAACCAGTACCTCTTTGCTGCTTTGGTCTTCCTGGTGAGAAAGAGAGAGTGGAACTCATGCTTCCTACTTTTCAGAACTGCTGAGATCGGGGAAGATGTCGGCCTGACTAGGAGAGGTCCTGAGTATGACTGCAGGGTTCCACAGTGGCCTCCAAACCCAGCATTGGGGCAGCCCTGCGTTGTTCATTTTCGTGCATGCTTGGAGTCTCTTTCTGGGAGGCACATCCCTCACTCCCAGATACAAGCCCAGGAAGGGTGGCAGAGCCCAAGCAAGTCCTTTGTCCCCAAGGTGAGTCCTGCAGAAACAGTCACGTTTAGTAGTGACAAGTCCCTGCCCTGGGACTGGAGAGATGTGGGTGCAAAACCTGCTTTGAGACCTGTGTTCAGTCGCGCCTGACTCTGTGACCCCATGAACTGCAGCCCACCAGGCTTCTCTGTCCATGGAGTTTTCCAGGCAAGAATACTGGAGTGGGTTGCCATTTCCTCCTCCAGGAGATCTTAGACCTTGGGCAAGCTATTTTAACCTCTCTGATCCTTAGTAGAAATACAAGTCATAATAATACAGGTGGTGCAAAGTTAGTGTAAGATCTAAAAATAATGTACTCAAGGAGTTAGTTAGCAAGAATCCTGGCAGCAATAAGTGCTTACTTAAAAAGTAGATATTATTATTAATATAGAATGTTAGAAATTTTTTCTTGTTGTTCTGAAATAGTAACACACAAGGGACTGAGTACCCCACTTGCAAAGCTCCTCCTCAGGAGCCAAATGTCTTGTGTTCTGTCTGCTGAGCTGCCCTCTGCTTCCAACCAAAGCCATGGGCTGTGAAAGGAGAAGCTGCCTGGGGGAGAGGGAGGAACCTTAGTCTTCAGGGAGTGCAGCATGTGTGGTTTCTCTGAAGCCACACTCTGTTGGGGAGACTCTAGAAAACTTCTCCAGGTCATGAGGGGTGCCTTCTGTAAGGAGACACTGGCAGGCCTGCCTCTTCCCCGAAAAGAATTGTAGAGTCTGCACATGAAAACAGAACTGGTGCTTTTGTCTGACCTAGAGCTGTCTGAAGGCTCAGGCTGTCCTGTCCCGGGCCTAGAAGGAGATGGGAGTGATCACACCCCAACCCGTTCCTGGTCTCTGCAGCCCCTGGAGGTCACTGTGTTTCTGCGAAAGGTGTTTGGAGTTGAACAGGAGGAGCAGAAGCCAGATACTGCTGGTTGATTCTTGGTGTTGAAGGAACCTAGGGTAGAGCTGAAAACAGCTCCGATAAAACCTTCATTCTACCATGCAAGGGGCCCTCAAACTCCCTAGAGACTAGCCCACAGTTCCTGCAACCTGAGGTGACCAGATAGCTAAGATCTCCTCCTGGCCCCAGGCCCCCCGCTCACTGAGGGAGGAGACATCTCCAAACCAGCCCACCCCTCCTCTCCATGATCAGCCCCAATCCAAGACTCTCAAGTCTCTCATCCAGTTTGCAATGGGGGAGGAGGAGAGCTTTGAATAAGAGCAGAGTCTGGAGTTTTAAGCTGGATCTGACCAGGTTTAAATACGTGAACGTGAGAAGAAGGGCATGGAGCCAGAAACTACTCAGGAACGAGAAAGAGATTCAGTGAGCATATTTGAAAGCAGCGACTGTAGAAACAAAATTCTTTTTATGTTTATATCTAAACTGAGTCTTGTGATTGTTTTTGGGCATCTGAAGTTCTGCTACTCTTCCAGAATCTCCCCACATGATTTATAATGATGACGATGAGGACCACAAGGATACCTTTAGATGACTTTAAAAAGAGGGCTTTACTGTGTCTTGCTTGGTTAAGTCTTCACAGCTATCTTATCAGTGCAAGAATTGGGCCCATTTTAAAGATAAGGAAACCAAAGACCAGAGAGATTAACACCCAACCGTGCCCTGGCAGGAGTGGGACATAGGGAACATTCTGGCTTCTCTGGCATATGGAGACTGTGTGGACCAGGTGGCAAGGCCCTGACGTGCTTAGTCACTCAGTCCTGTCTGACTCTCTGCAACCCCATGGACTGTAGCCTGCCAGGCTCCTCTGTCCTTGGGATTTCCCAGGCAAGAATACTGGAGTAGGTTGCTATTTCCTTCTCCGGGGGATCTGTCTGATCCAGGGGTTGAACCCACGTCTCTTGTGTCTCCTGCACTGCACATGGATTCTTTACCTGCCGAGCCATCGGGGAAGCCACTGGGGAAGACAGTTGTACAAAATACTTCCTATCTTCTGACCACCGGAGCTGCAGGGCACTTCCTAGAACCTTGCCACGTCTGCTGTTCCTGAGATGCCCAGGTGCTCAGCTGATGGTTGCTTCTTCCTTTTCCAGAAGGGGCAAACTGGGTACATCCTCCCTTTTGCACCCCCAGGCCACCAGCTGCATCGTGAGTGCTACAGTCCAGTATCAAAGACTGGCAAGAAGTCTTGCCCTCTGCCTCAGACCCCAGACTTGCACCCCCACCCAAGAAGGGAGGGCGGCCTGCTGACTGAAATGGTGAGATGCAGGAGAACAGATGACAAACCACGTTCCAGCCAGCATCCACTGGGCCGAGGTAATTGGCAGAGCTGCTCAGAGCACCTGGTGTTATTTTGGAGAACATCAGAGGAAAAAATCAGAAACCCCGTTTGGTTCTTCCCTCTGCCTGGAAATATTTCTTCCAGATATTACCTCTTTGGTCTTAATAATGGTTAGGCCTGGCTACTGGGGTGCCCGAGAGCTGGCCTTGCTTCCCAGGAAGAAGGATGAAAGGGATGCAGGAGCCCAGCAGTTTCCATGGAAACGGATCAGGTGGAGGGAGAAAAGAGTCCAGAGGAACCCAGAGGTGGAGCAGGACTTTTGAGTAAATTTGGTCTGAAGCTAGAGAATCTGTGGACAAAATACTTCCCTCTGAACCAAGGATTTGGGTCACCAGGATAGCAATACGAAGTGGAATGACAGTAGCTGGGGCTGTTGAGTGACACCCTTCCCCAACAGGCAGGGACACAGAAGAGGCTGAGGGCTCTGGCTCCAAGATCCCCTGGCCCTGTTTAGCTCTTGGTTTTGTTGCTAATCAGCAGCTCTGCCACGTGATGGCCATGTGACCCTGGGCAAGGCCTCTGACCTCTCTGTGCTTTCCTATCCTCGTTGGTAAAATAAGGATAATTCTAATAACTTCCTCATTGACCATTCTGATCATTAAGAGTTGGAATGCACGTGGAGTGATGAGGCCCTGGGACATAAGGAACACTCCAGTGTTGTTATTATAGGTGAGAAAACTGAAAGCAGATGCTAGGGGCTCTCATCAAGTCAGTGCAGCCCACTGCTTGGCCAAAGTGCAATCAAAGATAGGCAGTAAGAGATGGCATTCCAGAATGGGAAGGAGCTATTGGAAGGGATGCCCTCTCTATGGCAGACAGACTGGTATGCAGCTGTGAGGGCTGGAATTGCTGCAGCCATCTTGACACCATGAGCTGAGAGCCTAGAGTGGCCCAAGATGGGGAAGGGCATGGAGTGGGGGTGAAGTCCAATCACAGAAGGCAAGGCAGAGAAACTGCAAGAAGTTGTATCGTATATAACATCATTTGAGCCGCCGGATTAAGCTGAACCTGAAGCCTCTTGGCCTTTTCAGTTATATTAATTGATATATACTCATTGATGTTTAAACCCATTTATATTAGATTTTTGTTTATTTGTAACCAAAAAAAAGCTTAGCTGATAGTCCAAGAAGAGGACAGTTTTTCTCACGAGACCTGGACTTGGGAAACCTTCGGGCCCGAGGCCCCTCTCTTTCGTTTTATCCTGTGGCAGCAGCCACTCCTGCCAGGGCTCTCTCTGCACAGTCAGCACAGCTCCTCCGGTTTCCTCTGTCCCACAGCACATGCCCTTACTGCTTTGCCTTTCGTTGTCTATCATACCCACCTGGTCTCCACTTGTCCCCAAGAGTCACATCTTCCCTTTCCCTTAGTGGCTTGAGTCTCTGTTTCCCTTTCCTAAATGTGCAAGAGAAGGACCTGATTGGTCTAGTTCCCTTTTTTGTATCAAGTCATTCATATCATAGGTTACTGCCCAGCTGTGGATGACACCCACCCCTTGATCCCATTAGCTATGGATCCAGTCAGAAGAGGGTGAGGGGAGTTGAGGTGTGAAGCAGTATAGAGAAAGGGCTGTTGCTCTTAGAGGGAGTTGTGGGCACAGTGGCATTACTGAACACCTCTAGCTTGGGTGCGCAGTGTGGAAAGCTCAAACATGCAGTGGGAGCTGTTTGCAGTAGACCTGCATATAAGACCCTCTGACCAATGAGTCCAAATGACAGGGGGTGTCATCCAGAACAGGGTGGCAAAGGGCCATATAGTAATATTTTTGGCTTTGCAGGTCACAGACTATCTGTCTCAGCTACTCTGCACAAAAGCAGCCAAGGATGATATGTAAACAAACATGGCTCTGTTTCAAGGAAACTTTATTTACAAAAACATGCCCTGGGCCAGATGTGGCCTGTGGGACATAGATTGCTGATCCCTGAATGAATGAGTTAGGCTCTCTCTAACTTCTTAAAGCCCCAGTTTCTTCTTTGATGAAATAGGGACACTAATTGAATCTCCAGAGAAGAATAGTAATGATTCAGTAAAATGATGCATGTAAGTTACTCTGCACAGTGTTTGGCACAGAGTAGCTGGATATTGGCTGCATTTATTCTCTTTATCACTGGGTGTGATCTCAGAATAACTGGCTTCTGTTTATTTATTGGCTGTGGGTCTGCGTTGCTGCGAGAGGGCTTTTCTCTGGGCGCTGTGAGCGGTGGGCTACTCTCCAGCTGCGGCGCTCAGGTTCCCATGGCAGCGACTTCTCTTGATGCGGAACATGGGCCCTGAGTGTGTAGGCTTCAGTAGCTGGGGCGCATGGGCTCAGTTCCCAGCGGCACGTTGACACTTCCTGGACCAGGGACCCAACCTGTGGATTGGCAGACAGATTCTTAACCCCTGGACCACTGAGAAAGGGCCATAACTGGATTCCACATCCACTAGTTTGCTTTATGAACCTACAGGAGTCTCTTCATCCTCTCTGACCTGATAGTGCCTCCCTCTAGAAGATTACAGATCACTAAAGGACCGGGGTGAAGGAGATGGAGAAAGACAAGGCTCGGGAGGAGCGCAGAGGGAAATTTAGCTGCCCAGGAGTCTGAAGCTGCAGGGCCTCCGGGTGAGGCTGGTTTGGCCTTTGTTTGGGGACCTGGCAGGGAGCCCTGGGCTTGATCTGCAAACAGACCTGCTCTGTTTCCTGGTGAAGGGGACTTCCTGATCACTGTGAGTTTGGATCCTTTCTCTAAGGATAGGTAAAGAGTGCCTAGGGGAGCAGTGTCCCACTTCTAGGATTTTCCAGGATGTAGCAGGGAGTTGGAGTGAAATATTGAAAGCCAAGGGATGCCTTCCATTTATTCATAAGCTCATTTAAAATCAGAATTGTTCATACTCTCAAAGATATATTTAATAAGCCCCAGCTTTTTGCCAGGCACTGTAGTTGGCCCTAGGGATTCACTGGTTAGAAAATCAGAAATAGTCCCTCCTCTCAGGAGTGTCAATTCAAGTGGGAGAGACAGGTATTGATCAAACTACACAATGGAATGTAGAAGTGCAGACTGTGTAAGAGCAGTCCCCGAAATATCTAGTGTCTAAAAGAAGTCATTCTGAGAGGGAGTTAGCTGAGAAGGGAGGTGGGGAGCATTCCTGGGATCGGAACCCCATGTTCCGTGGTGGAGGAACTGTAAGAAGACCAGTGGATTTGGAGCTTAGGGGGTGTGGGGTGTGTGGTGGGAAAGACCCTGGAGAGGCAGGCATTGGCCAGGGTCCATCTCCAGGGGAGACGGGTGCCTTCCTTCCATCAAGGGCGATCCCTGGAGAAGCGTCCTGGTGTGACAGGTTAGCAGCTGTGAGGTGGGAGCCGTCGTTAGTGAAGGGGGTGGATGGGGACCCAGCAGCGGCTGCTGCACCCCGACAGGACAGGCGTAGTGGGGCCGTCGAGGCAGCAGCAGACCAGGCCGGCCACTCAGGAGCAGCAGCCAGCGGGAGGACCCAGTGTTCCTCCAAGCGATGTCCACCCCTCCCCGCTAGTTATCAGGTTATCACTGCCCTCCCTCCCCTCAGACACTGCTCTGGAGATGGAGGTGAGGAGAGGATGGAAAAGACTGCACGTTCTCCAGAGGAAACCAACTCCTTCAAAAGCGCCCTTCTGAGCAAAACAGCAGGGTGGTGCCACAAATGCAATTTTACAGTGTGCTCTCTGTTCCTGCTCCCACTGCCCGGCAGAGCAAAGGCACTTGAGGAAGACTGAACCGGTTATCAGTCTAGGCCCTTAAATCTATTTCTCATTTCCACTGTATAATCATAAGGGATTTGATTTAGGGCATACCTGAATGGTCTAGTGGTTTTCCTGACTTTCTTCAATTTAAGTCTGAATTTGGCAATAAGGAGTTCATGATCTGAGCCACAGTCAGCTCCTGGTCTTGTTTTTGCTGGTTGTATAGAGCTTCTCCAAAGAATATAATCAATCTGATTTCGGTGTTGACCATCTGGTGATGTCCATGTGTAGAGTCTTCCTCATGTGTTGTTGGAAGAGGGTGTTTGCTATGACCAGTGCGTTCTCTTGGCAAAACTCTATTAGCCTTTGCCCTGCTTCTTTCTGTATTCCAAATTTGCCTGTTACCCCAGGTGTTTCTTGACTTCTTACTTTAGGATTCCAATCCCCCATAATGAAAAGGAAATCTGTTTTGGGTGTTAGTAAAAGGTCTTGTAGGTCTTCACAGGACTGTTCAACTTCAGCTTCTTCAGCATTACTGGTTGGGGCATAGACTTGGATTACTGTGATACTGAATGGTTTGCCTTGGAAATGAACAGAGATCATTCTGTCATTTTTGAGATTGCATCCAAGTACTGCATTTCAGACTCTTTTGTTGACCATGATGGCTTCTAAGGTTCATGACATTGTATAGGAGACAGAGATCAAGACCATCCCCATGGAAAAGAAATGCAAAAAAGCAAAATGGCTGTCTGGAGAGGCCTTACAAACAGCTGTGAAAAGAAGGGAAGCGAAAAGCAAAGGAGAAAAGGAAACACATAAGCATCTGAATGCAGAGTTCCGAAGAATAGCAAGAAGAGATAAGAAAGGCTTCCTCAGTGGTCAATGCAAAGAAATAGAGGAAAACAACAGAATGGGAAAGACTAGAGATCTCTTCAAGAAAATTAGAGATACCAAGGGAACATTTCATGCAAAGATGGGCTCAATAAAGGACAGAAATGGTCTGGACCTAACAGAAGCAGAAGATATTAAGAAGAGGTGGCAAGAATACACANGCAACAAAGCCCGTATGTCACAACCATGGAGACTGTGCTCTGGAGCCCAGGAGCCTCAACTACTGAAGCCTGTGAGCCCAAGAGCCTGTGCTCTGAAAGAGAAGCTCCCACAGTGAGAAACCCATGCACTGCAACTGGAGAGTAGTCCCCACTTGCCACAACTAGAGAAAAATCCCGGGCAGCAATGAGTCCCTAGCACAGTCAAAAATAAATAAATAAATAAATTTTTTAAATGTAAAATGAAATAGAAAATTAAACTTAAAAAATAATCAAAAATTATTCCCTTGGCATTTCCAACCACCTTCTGGGATTGAAAACATAACTACCATGGGTAACACAGATGAGCGTAGGTGTCTGTCTCCCCAGTGGACGGCATGTACCTTGAGAACAGGTGGGATTTTTTTCATGCAGCTTTTTTTCCTATAAGCTTAGCACAATGCCTTGCACATTTCAAGTGGTGATACGTCTGTTGAATGCGCATGTACTACAATGTTCTTTTTAGTTTCCTACTTAATAAGTAAACTGATCAAGTTCTATAGTCAAAGAGAGCAATAGCAATCCCCATGCCAACATAAACTCTTCCTGGTTCTTCCATTTAGTCATCAAAATTTTTACTTGACTTCTGAACATTAAGAAATCTAGCAGAGAGTGCCAATGTCTGCAACTGCTCTCACTCACTAATGCAAAATCTGCAAAATCCCTAAGAGGATTTAAAGATATTTATCCACGCTTCTATTTGCCAACGTAGAACAAATACATAAATAGACAGATATCGAGCCAGATCCCAACACTGACAGATCCTGACTTTTCCTTCTCCAGCAAAGCCATTTTCGGTAGATGCCACCTTCCTTCTGGGGCCCAGGATCCAGGCTTCACTTTGCAACCAGGTGGATGCTCAGGATACATCAAAGTTGGCTGCTAGAGACACTGTCAGAGGCTGCACAGCCTTTGAGGTTCTGGCAAACATACAACCCAGAAATAGCTCATGCTTGGCATGAAAGTGGTAGAATGTAACATCATTCCATTTCCAACATGAAATGCATGAGGACCAGAATTTGCCTGGGGATGGTGAGGACTCTGGAGGACTGAGCTAGTTCTCTGAATCCTACTCCTGAGATGGCCCAGGACTGCTGCAAAAGAAAGAGCTAGACAGGTGGTAACTGATAGCAGAGACAGGCAATGATCTTGGAGGCAAGAGGCCCTGTTCCTGGTTCCACTTCTGTTACCACTAGGCAGGTGACCGAGGGCAAGTCATGTAACCTTCCCAAACTTCACTCATGAGGAGCGATATTACATGCCTTGCTTACTGCTATGGCAGTCAACTAAGTTAATGTGTTTTTGTTCAGTCACTAAGTCATATCCAACTCTTTGCAGTCCCATGAACTGCAGCACGCCAGGCTTCCTATCCTTCACTATCTCCCAGAGTTGGCTCAGATTCACGTCCACTGAGTCAGTGATGCCATCCAACCATCTCAGCCTCAATCACCACCCCCTTTCTCCTCCTTCCCTCAATCTTTCCCAGCATCGGGGTATTTTCCAGTGAGTTGGCTTTTCGCATCAGGTGGCCAAAGTATTGGAGCTTCAGCTCTGGCATCAGTCCTTCCAGTGAAAATTCAGGGTTGACTTCCTTTAGGATTGACTGGTTTGGTCTCCTTGCTGTCCAAGGGTCTCTCAAGAGTNCCAGTGAGTTGGCTTTTCGCATCAGGTGGCCAAAGTATTGGAGCTTCAGCTCTGGCATCAGTCCTTCCAGTGAAAATTCAGGGTTGACTTCCTTTAGGATTGACTGGTTTGGTCTCCTTGCTGTCCAAGGGTCTCTCAAGAGTCCTCCAGCACCACAATTTGAAGGCATCAGTTATTTCACATCTGTACATGACTACTGGAAAAACCATAGCTCTGACTATGTAGATCTTTGTCAGCAAAGATCTGACAAAGTTAATATGTGCTGATGTTCATTTTAAATTATAAGTCACTGTACAAGCTAAACTATAAATTATACCAGGGATGTATAAACTATGGCAGGGATGAAGGAGTCCAGCCCATTCCTGAGGACCTGGAGCCTAAGGAGCCTGACAGCGGGTTGACACTATGAAGGAAATGATCTCTGGGTGACTACTATCCTTTCAAAGACTATTCCTTAAGGAGATCTAGGAAGTAGCGTTTCTGTCAACTGTAAAGGGAAACCCTAACATACAATTTTCACATTTATTGTTCTTCAAGTAATAAAGCAATTCATATTCACTACAGAGATGCAGCAGAGTAAAAACAAGAAAATTTAGAATACCCATGGTCTTAGCTTGGGCTGCCATAACAAAGTACCATAGACTGGGTGGCTTATGTGATAGACATTTGTTTTCTCACAGGTCTGGAGGCTAGAATGCTGAGGTCAGGGGGTCAGCGTGATTGCTTCTGGTGAGAGCTATGAGCTCACATGGCCTTTCCTAGATGTATGTACATGGGGGAGAGAGATTTCTCTATTCTTCTTGTAAGGCCACCAATCTGACAGAATTAGGACTCCACGCTTATGACTTCATTTAACCTTAATTAACTCCTAAAAGCCCACACCTGAATACAGTTTAGTTAGGAATTAGAGCTTCAGCATACGAATCTAGGGGGACACAGTTCAGCCAGTAGCACCCACAATCTCACTCACCTAGAGAAGACCACTCTTTATACTTTGGTATATCATCTTCCACTCTTCAAAGCACATAGATTTTAAAAAATGAGACCATACCACAGATTACTTTTTCTACTCAACCATATTTGGTGCCAGTATTTTCATGTCATCAAATTGACTTCTCCAACATTACTTTAAGTGACTGTATAAATTCCTCAGAGTGGCTACATCACTATCATCCTTAATTTTGGCCTTGGAGTTTGTAGCCAACTTTGCCAATTACAGCGAGTACTGGGCTGAACATCCTTGACTATTTCCTTAGGACAAATTTTAGGGAGTGAAACCACAGGTCAGTGGGCATGCACACTTCTAAAATCCTTTGATGAGAAGTATCACAACATTTGTACCCCTTTATATTCCCACTAGTAACAAACGAAAATCTGACTTTACTTTTTTTTAAGGCTTTTTATTTGGGAATAAATCTATATCTACAGAAAAGGTGCAAGAATAGTTCAGAGTACAGAGAGTGTCTATATGCTCTTTACCCAGATTCTCCTAATCTTCACGTTATTACTCAACCATGGTGCATTCATCAAAACTAAGAAATTATGGAATATTATTCAGCCATTAAAAAGAATGCACTTGAATCAGTTCTAATGAGGTGGATGAAACTGGAGCCTATTATACAGAGTGAAGTAAGTCAGAAAGAAAAACACCAATCCAGTATACTGGGTGGGATGATTGAGAGAATAGCATTGAAGCATGTATGTTGTCATATGTGAAACAGATCGCCAGTCCAGGTTTGAGGCATAAGACAGGGTGCTCAGGCTGGTGCACTGGGGCAACCCTGAGGGATGTGATGGGGAGGGAGGTGGGAGGGGGTTCAGGATGGGGGACACATGTACACCCATGGCTGATTAATGTCAATGTATGGCAAAACCACTACAATATTGTAATTAGCTTCCAATTAAAATTAAAAAAAAACTGTATACAGAGTGAAGCCAGAAAGATAAACACCAATACAGTATACTAACATATATATATGGAATTTAGAAAGATGATAACGATAACCCTGTATGCAAGACAGCAAAAGAGACACAGATGTATAGAACAGTCTTTTGGACTCTGTGGGAGAGGGAGAGGGTGGGATGATTTGGGACAATGGCATTGAAACATGTATAATATAAGAAACGAATCACCAGTCTAGGTTCGATGCAGGATACAGGACGCTTGGGCCTGGTGAACTAGGATGACCCAGAGAGATGGTATGGGGGAGGGTGGTGGGAGGGGGGTTCAGGATTGGGATCACATGTGCACCCGTGGCGGATTCATGTTGATGTATGGCAAAACCAATACAGTATTATAAAGTAAAATAAAGTAGAAAAAAAAACAACTAAGGCTGGTACATAATTATTAACTGAATAGCAGACTTTATTCACATTTTGCTAGTTTTTCAGACCAGTCCTCTTACGATTCAGGATTCAGTCCAGGCCACCACATTGTGCTTTGTGTGGTCATCACTTTTTAAACCTTATTCTTTATCAGCCACAGAAAAGTCCTCCAATGTTTTGGGGACATGCCATCTCTAATGCTAATGAGTGGTTATTGTTCATTGTTTTGGGATTTGACTTCTTCCGGCCTATGTGGTTCCATCAGCAGTGAGATTAGCTCCCCAAACTTTCTGAAGAGCCAAAGGGAAGGCTCCTTGTGTGGGAGAGAGAGGACATGCGTGCGTTCCCAGAGGGTCTCTCCTATCAGTGCTATTCAGGAAACATAAACAACAGCACCACAATTGGATTCTGCTCTATATTTGGAAAATTTGGCCCTTCATTACAAAGCAAGCTGGTGCTCTCTTATTTAGTTCATTCTTTTGCTCATCTCCTGTAATCATTAAATTACAGAGCCATATTTCCAAAGCTCTAGGGGGGAAAAAATGGATTAGGAATAAAATCTTTTAAGCTCCTGTAGAAAATCTCTGGATTCGCTTACGAATGGTGGGTGCAGATTCTGGGAAATGATCTATTCTGAGCTGTCCTAGGTGAACGATTGGCTTCATTTTCTGTGGCTCTGCGATGTTCTCTCTTTAAGGCAGAACAAGGATGGTACCCTTAACATCCTGTCCTTGGATATATCCCTGATTTCTCCACAACCTTGTCCCCAGGGATAAAAGCGAACGAAGGAACAAGAAGTCATGAAACACATGAATGATCAGGAGGAAGAAAAGAAAAGCTAAAGGAAAAGGCTGCTGGATTGTTTATCAGACCCCTCTGAATACGGCTGTTTTGATCTGCAGAGCAGTTCTGTGCCTTTCTCAGAATTGTCCATTTGAGAGTCTGTTCTCTCCTTAGGAAAACCTGTTTCTCAGAGGTGACTCAAAAACCTAACAAATATTTAGTGAACTATTAGACCAATTCTCAGCCCAGCATTCATAACCTGAATCATCCTAGCTCCAAATATGCCTGAAGTCATGATTGATTCGCTCATATTTTTGTTTTCTCCCATTTTATCTGACAGTCCACTTGGACCCTTCAGCAAGATTCCTTGGGAACACCCATTTGTTTCTGCAGGCCGGTCAGCTCTGGCTTCTGATTTCCCTCGGGCCACTGCCATCTCCCTCCCTCAGAGGAAAAGTGCTGTGGGTCGAACTCAGGGGTTCTCCTGGGGAATCTTCTAGAAGGACACTTCTGGTGAGTGCTTCTGTGACTTGCTTCCTCCCAGAGCAGCTCTGTCAGGATGTGGCTCTGCAGGCCAGATTTGCTTTCCAAATGCTGGGCCCATTTGCCTCATTATAATCCATGTCTTTATTAAGAATGAGGGGCAAGTCAGAAGACAGTGTCTAAGATGGCGTGATTGATCCTTCAGCCTCCTCATGGAGTCCCTCCAGGAGCCCATCCTCCTCCACTCTCTGAACTTGTGTGACCAGGAGACAAGCCCTTGAGAGTGGCAGAAAACCCAGGACAAACTGGCACCTACCTGGCTCAGCCCCCATGACTTGCAGCTAATTAACATGAGCCCAAGCTCTGCCCCAAGCACCTGCTAGATTGAAGAGGTGTTCTTGAAGATGGCCTATTTACTATCAGTTTGGACTGGAACTTATGTCCCTGGGTACTGGAAGTTTCAGAGAGAGAACTGCACAAACCTCTCACTACAGCTTCTAGAGAAGTCTGTACCTTCGGGCATCCTTATTCATCAAAGAAGTGATGTCTAGCAAACACTCATCTCTCTTTTCAACATTTTATGTCTCTTTTATTGATTCAATCAATAAAAATGGTCTTATGGCACCAGTGCTCTTATTTTAGCATCTTAAAATTTGGGCCCTAATTTTACATACCGGGGTATAGCAGAATCTGTGGGGATTGTTATATTTATAACAAATAGAGCATCTGAAATTGGCTAAAGAATTCTTTCATCGATTTGATTCAAATAAAGTCAAGATGTACCAAAGTCCATGCCTGGAAATCAGTCCTGAGGAAATTAAGCTAAATGTTAGAAACACCTTACAGGTGTGAATGCAAGCATCTCTCCTGCCACCTCCCTCTAACATATTTGGGGAAATCTGCTTTTTTTTTCGGAGAAGGCAATGGCACCTCACTCCAGTACTCTTTCCTGGAAAATCCCATGGATGGAGGAGCCTGGAAGACTGCAGTCCATGGGGTTGCTGAGGGTCAGACACAACTGAGTGACTTCACTTTCACTTTTCACTTTCATGCATTGGAGAAGGAAATGGCAACCCAATCCAGTGTTCTTGCCTGGAGAATCCCAGGGATGCGGGAGCCTAGTGGGCTGCCGTCTATGAGGTCGCACAGAGTTGGACATGACTGAAATGACTTAGCAGCAGTAGCAGCTCTTTTTTTTTTGGCTACATCTCAAGGCATGTGGGATCTTAGTTTCCTGACCAGGGGTGGAACCTGTACCTCTAGCAGCAGAAGCGTGGAGTCCTAACCACTGGACCACCAGGGACTTCCCTGAGGAAAACTGCTCTTGCTCCACACTGCAGCCCATATCCCCCCACCCTCCCAGGTCACCTGGTTCCCTCCTGCAGTCTCTGCTTCTCCTTGGACCTTTGCTTTCACACTGCTGGTCATAAACTGAAACTACAGGATCTCTTTTCTTCACATCAATGTCAGGGGGCAAGTGACTCAGGGGGATTGGGGATGGTTAGGCCTTGTAAATCACTCACCTGGAATACTGAAAATTCACCAAGAATATATGACTGTGGTGGATGGCAGATTCTGGGGTGGTATTGCACAACTGTATTAGTGAGGATTGAGTTTGGCCACAATTATGCAGTATAACAGGCTTCCCCGGGGGCACTATTGATTAAAAATATGCCTGCAAGTGCAGGAGACACAAGAGACATGGGTTCGACCCCTGGGTTGGGAAGATCCCCTGGAGAAGGAAATGGCAACCACTCCAGTATTCTTACCTGGAGAATCCCATGGACAGAGGAGCCTGGAGTGCTACAGTCCATGGGCTCACAGAGTCGAACAAGAACTGACATGACTTAGCAAGCAGTATAACACAATGCTTACAAGCCCAGACTGCCTAGTTACTAGTCTTTACTAGCTGTGACTTTAGGCAAGTTAATCTCTTTGTGCCTCACTGTTATCTGTAAAACAGAGATAATTATAGTACCTACCTCACAGGGTTGGCAGTATAAAGATTAGATTAATATATAAACCAAGCATTTAGAACACTACTTGTCACATGATAAGTGATTATTATAACACTAGGAAAAAACCCCAAAGAATTGTATTTCTCTTTTACATTTAAAAAGCAAAAGTGCAGAGGTAAGCAGTGCAGAGCCGGTCTAGCAGTTTCATGATACTGTTAGACCCAGACTCTTGTCTTTCTGCTCCCTCCTCAAATTACCCTAGAACACGAGATCACTGCTGGAGTTCCAGCGACTGCATGTACATTGCAACCTGGAAGAAAGGCAGATGGGCAAAAAGAAATTTACCCAGCTGAATGAGTACCCCTTTAATTATCTCTCTTGGTATTCCAACCTAGCACTTATATTTATTGGCCTGAACTTGGCCACAGTTCTGATTACATCTTATTAGCTAGAACTGGGTCACATGACTGTGAGTTGCTGCAAGGGAAGCTGGAAAATGTGCTCTTTACTCCAGGTGATAACATGCTCAGCTAGAAACCATGAAAAAAATAGATTAGACTATTTGTAGGGAGAGGAAATGGTCTCTGTCACATCACAGCCCAGCACACAACCTAAAATTGGGTATCAGGTCTGTCTTCCAAGGCTCCTCAGTCAGCCCGTCCCACAGGGAAATTTTCATCCATTATCTTTTCTCTCACTGCGTGTTAACTTACCTGTATCACTTTAGCTCTTATCTCTCTTCCTTGACCTCTCTCACACCTGTACCCTTCTCACACCTTTCACTTTCTCCCTCATCTCGGACCACTCACTTCTCTCTAGAAATTCAAAATTGTCCTCAGTGTAATCCTGGGCAATCTGGCTTTCCTCTGACACTGTTCTCATCTGTATCTGAATGTCTAGGGGCCCTGCTATGGCCGGACACAGGTCTTTCTCAACCAACATGTTCATCAAACCAATCAAAGCATTTTTCTAAATGAAAGAAGGGATAAAGCTGGTGGGCACATACATGGATGGATTATTACTCCTGCTCCCTCCTCACACTCCTCTAAAGCATCAGTCTTTGAGCTTGTAAAGGATACAAACCCACAAGGACAGAGAGAGAAAAGGAGAGGAGACAACAGTCAAAATATTCTGGAAACTGGAAACCAGATGGAGAAATGGTAAATGCTTTGAGCAATCCCAAGAAAACGAAATTATGAGCCAGTAGGCAGGAAAAAACAAAAACACAGTTCCTTTTCCAGTGCACCTCTAAGGCTAAGCGGTTTCCAGCAGCAGCAGGTACTACGGGGAGCGAGGGGGAAGGTGGGAACAAAAGCAGGAGGACTGATGGAAAGGTTGTGGAAGAAGCAGTTCGACTCCCAGGTCCGCTCTTCCAGGTGGCGATCTCACCTTTGCCCAGCAGAAGACTGGAGGTTTATCCTCAGAAGAGAATAGAGGAGCTCTGTCTGAGAAATGACCAGTGCCGTTTTTAGTCTCAACACAGGGGGACTGAAGGATATCTGTGTGATCAATGTTGAAAGCCTCCAAACTCTTTCCCCTACTGGCTTCCAGGTGTATCCCCTCCAGGCAGGCGATTAGACACCTCTTCTTGGGGAATGAGACTTTCTGACCATCAGAGGCTGTCCAAGGATAGGACCCAGCCAATAAGGATGGCACCCATAGTAAGTAAACAATCAACCATTTGAAGGGATTCCAGTTGGAATCATTAGAGGAAAACTTCTCATGGGAAAGAGAACAAAACAAACTAGCAGAGACCTTGCTGGATGAACAAAAGAAAAAAAAAAAAAAAAGGAAAGAAATAAAGGGAATACAGGGAAAAAGGTCAATGACCACACAAGCAAACCATCAGACAAATCCAGGCTGTGAGGCGCATCACAAGACCACTGATCAGGCCTCTCCACCAAGTCAATCTGTTGAAAAATAATAAGGCATGAAGGAGACCTGCTCTAAATGAAAAATAGATAGATATAAAGCAACCACATGCAATCTGTGGTACTTGTTTGACTCTTGGTTTAAAAAATAAGTTATAGAAGATACTTTTTAGAACAACCAGAGAAAGCTGAATATGGACTAAATATTACAAACTAGGAAATTAGTTTACTTTTTAAAATTACTTACTATTGATAGGTATGATAAGGGTGTTCTTGTAGAGAATGTCTTTATTTCTTGGATTGTAGGCAGGTAAGTATTTAGATATGGAGCATCACCATGATGTCTATTATTGTCTTTAAAATAGTTCAGGAAAATACATCGAGATTAATCAAATATGGCAAAACATTAACAATTTTTCAATCTAAGTAATGGAAGGTATTGGATTTTCATTGTTTTATTCCTTCTCTTTTCTTGAGTTTGAAATTTTCATAATAAAAAGTAAAACCATCCAACCAAAAACAACAAACAGTGGCATAACCTCTTCAAACTCCTCTGAAGGAAGCAAGGCAGAGGTGAGAGGGTAGATGGTTCCTCAGGCATTTCACATTATCTGGGTCCAGGGAGGGCAGTGAGAGCTAGGAAGAACCAACCTGAGACCAGGGGGATGTCAAGACGCTAATCTTAGAGAGCCCATGCCCAATACTCAAGTTCAGAGCAGGGGAGACTGAGGCTGGGATCAAGGAGGTTTGATTCCCAAGGTGGCAGAGAGAATTCAGAGCAGCAGGATAGAGGACGGGGGGTTTCAACTGTTTCGACAGCTGATGGACAGGTGAGGTTAGGCACATTCTGTAACCAAAAGTACATTCACATAGGTCATTCACTGGCGCGTTATTTGTAATAGCACAAAACAAAAGAATCTAAGTGTCTGCTGTTTAAAGAACAGATTGAATGAACTAAAATACAGCCACTCAATGGAGTTTGGAGCAGCCATTAAAAGCAATGAGGAAAAACTCTGATTACTGATATAAGATGATCTCCAGGATACACTGTTCAATGAAAAAAGCAAAGGCACAAGATAAATGCTATGTTGTTTCTCATCTGGGAAGAAGGGAAAATACTATCATATATAAATCATAAAAAGACAAACCATACACAAATTTAAAAATGGTTATCTATAGGGAGATGGAGAGAATGGAGTGAGAGGACAAAAAGGATGGACGTTTACATATAAAACATCTATAGTTTCAACTTTGGAGTTATGGTTTACATAATTAACAAATTAAATTGAAAAGAAAAATACAGGTCTACAAAGACTGAAAGGTGAGAAAGTCTTGTGATGTTAGATATAAAGATGACAACACAGTAGCTTTACAACAGTATGAAAAAATAAGCCCAAAGCCTCTGAGAGAATAATGACCGAAGGACAGACGCGGTTGTTACGCGGTTGCTATGAATAGTGGGACTTTGTACTTGCTTGTATTTTCAAAACTCTTTTATGAATCTGAATTCATTTGATAATGGAAAAAGAGAAAGCTGTTTTTAAGATGTGGCCCACTGTGCTATATATTAGAAAACCTTGCATATCTATGGCCCTTTCAGAGTCTACACTCACTCTTGTCCTTTAATTCTCACAGCTCTAACAGGCAGACACTGTCTTTAAAGTCAAGGCGAGACAAGAACTGGAGCTGGACCCTGAGATCAGTGCTCTTTGCCAGCTGCCTCCATTATGCAGGTGACTTTTGTTTTGCTTAGCCTGATCTTCTGAGCATCCGGTCTCCTCCTCTAGCCAGAGGTGAGAGGCTAGCCCCCCAGGAAATGCCCTGGGATTAGGGATTTGGCTCCACCACCTGTGACGAATCTAAATTCGAGGATGAGTTTTTCAGACACACATTATGGAAGACTCAGAATGACTTTGGTAATTATCATAACCTTCCAAATTCAATAAACAATCTTCCAACAGAAGCCAATCCTTTAGAGACAAAGAACACAGAAAAACAATCTGAGAAATGTAACAGCTGCTTCCAAAGGAAAGCCCATTACAATTTAAAGCAGTGCGTATTTTTGACACATGTAAGCTGGTTATTAATTCTGAAATGGCCTTGAAACAATACAACTGGCAACAGTAGGTATATCCCTTCTGCTATGTGAGGGGAATCATAAGATGACAAGAAATTGTGACATGCTTACAAAGATGGGAGGTGGAAAGAGAAAGGTTTCCATGTGCCCTGGGGACAGGAGAGGGAACTTGTTCTAAAGACTCAGGACCAACAGAACAGACCCCGTGGAGTCCTGCTTACGCTAGCCTGCTTACACCAGGATGTGCACTAGATCCAGAGTCCAAAGATGTACAAATAACGTACAGATTTTACATTTTGATGTTAAATTTACTTTTTCCTTTTGTGTTTTTTAAAGAAATACTTACGTTCTAATAGCTTTAAAGTTTTGTTTACAGTGCTCAGAGTTTTAAATCAGCCCTGTCCTGAAGATTAAAGGAGATTCATTAATGGAGCTCTCAGCCCAGGGCCCACTGCACACAGTAGGTCATCAATAAATGACAGCTGGGGTGGGACGGGGGGGGGGGAAGGAGTCTGCNTTTTTTAAAGAAATACTTACGTTCTAATAGCTTTAAAGTTTTGTTTACAGTGCTCAGAGTTTTAAATCAGCCCTGTCCTGAAGATTAAAGGAGATTCATTAATGGAGCTCTCAGCCCAGGGCCCACTGCACACAGTAGGTCGTCAATAAATGACAGTTGGGGTGGGATGGGGGGGTGGGAAGGAGTCTCAAGAGGGAGGGGATATATGCATACTTATAGTTGATTCACGTTGATGTATGGTTTGGGATAGGGATTTGTTTGTATCTTTAAAAAATTTTCTTTACTTTCTGCCATTTATCAAACATCCACCCTTTTCCACTGATTAGTGAGACCACACCTACAATATACCAAAGACCTCCTAGTACTTGCACTCTCTGTGTATAGGCTTTCTGTTCTGTTCCACTGATCTGTCTATTCTTGCACTGATATCCAGCATGGTAATTACGTTAGACATAAACTGCTTTGACTTCTGGTGCTTATTTTCCTTTTTCAGAGTTGAATTTGGATTGTCATTGCTGTTCATCTTTTATATGAATTTAAGAAATGTTTGTCAAAGGGCCATTAAAAAAATCTATTAGGAATTTTTATCATCTCATTGAATTTATAGATCAACTTGGTCAGAATTGCCATTTTGAGATTACTGTCTTCTCTTCCATAAACATGATTTATTCAGTTCTTGTGTGTCCTTGAACTATATTTACATCGTTTCTTAATAGGAATTTGCAATTCATGTTTAAGTATCTTATTTATCTTGTGAATATGTCTTTCTCCCTCTCTCTTATTTTTTCTACATGTTTTAATTGGTTATTTTTCATGCAAAGAAATGTTATTGCTTTATGTTGATCTTGAATTCAGTCACCTCCAAAACACCCTTATTAGTTCTGCTGCTTTCCTGGTTTCCCAGTTCTCTGTCATATTGTGTGACCAGGACCACTAGCACAGTGCTATATACTAGTAATGAGCACAGGCGTCCTTGTCATGTTTCTGACTTTAGTGGAATTGCTTCTAAAGTTTAACCACTGAGAATGACATTTGCTGTGGGATTTTGGTTTATCAAGCTAAGAAGGCCCCTGTGATGCCTAGTTTGCCAAGAAATGTAGTGAATGGGTGTTGAATCTTGCTAAATGCCTTTTCTGAATCTACTTAAATCATATGGTGTTTCTCCATAAGGAAGACATTGAGCATATGGTCCAGGAAGCTGAAAAGTACAAAGCTAAAGATAAGCAACGGGACAAGGTGTCTTCCAAGAATTTGCTTGAGTCCTGTGCATTCAACATGAAAGCAACTGTTGAAGATGAAAAACTTCAAGGCAAGATCAATGATGAGGACAAACAGGAGATTCCTGACAAGTGTAATGAAATCACCAACTGGCTTGCTAAGAACCAGACTGCAGAGAAGGAAGAATGTGAACATCGGCAGAAAGAGCTGGAGAAAGTCTGCAATCCCCCTTATTGTGAAGCTGCACGGAGCAGAGGAGGCTATACCAGGAGGAATGGCTGGGGGCTTCCCTGGTGGTGGAGCTGCGCCACCAGGTGCTGCCTTCCCTGGGTCCATCATAAACAAGGTTGATTAAGGAAATCTGGGCATGGATTGAGCATTGTTGCACAGAAAACATCGATGGACCCAAACTGTAGCCAATCCTATGATACCTTTAAAGTTGAACTGCTATAGCAAATAACTGGGCATTCTTCATTTGCTACAATATGGATGGACCCTGAGGGCATTATATCAATACTAAGTAAAATAAGTCAGACAAAGACAAGTACTGAATGATCCCACTTACATGTGGAAAGTGAAAGTCACTCAGTTGTGTCCAACTCTTTGTGACCCCACTGACTGTAGCTCACTAGGATCCTCTGGCCATGGGATTCTCCAGGTAAGAATATTGGAGTAGGTTGCCATTTCCTTCTCCAGGGGATCCTGACCTAGGGATTGAACCCGGATCTCCCACATTGCAGGCAGACTCTTATATGTGGGATCTATTTTAAAAAATTGTAGAAAGAGAGACCAGATTTGTGGTTATCAGATCAGATGCAAGGGATGGGGGAGGAGGCATTGGAGGAAAGTGGTCAAAAGTACATGTGTGTGCTTGTCACTCACTCATTAGTGTCCGACTCTTTGTGACCCCATGGACTATAGCCCACCAAGTGCCTCTTGTCTGGGGATTTCCCCGGCAAGAACACTGGAGTGGGTTCCTATTTCCCCCTCCAGGGGATCTTCCCAACCCAGGTATTGAACTTGAGTCTCCTACACTGGCAGGCAGGTTCTTTACCACTGAGCTACCTGGGAAGGCCCTCAAAAGGTACAAGCTTCGAATTATAAGTACTAGGGATGTAATGTACAGCATGATAATTATGGTTTCCACTGCCATAAGCTTCCCTACACAGAAAAGCTATTAAGAGAGTAAAATCCCAAGTGACATCATTACAAGAAGACTTTTTTTTTTTTCCTTTTCTTTTCATTGTATTTATGAGATGGGTGTTAACTAAATTTATTGTAGTACTCACTATACAAGATATGTAAATCAAACCTTAATACTATACACTTGAAACTCATATAGTGATATATGTCAATTATATCTCAGTAGATCTGGAAAAAAAATAATAGGACATTCTTGATACTTGAATACGGATTACGTTCATAAGGAAAGGAAGTACTGGGTTGGCCAGAAAGTTATGCTATGGAAAAGCTCAAACTAAATTTTTGGCCAAGCCAACAGCATTGCAAATCATGAGCACTGTTCTGTAAGTGGAAAATGCAATGTCTTAAATACAACTGTATTTAAAATTGGCACCAAGAAAAAGATCTGTTAAAGTAATATAGTGAATTAATTTATTTTCTAATAACCTGAAATAAACCCTGCATGATCATAATGAATTTTTTAAATACAATACTGGATTTAATGTGCTAATTTAATTAGAATTTTTGCATTTATGTTCTTGAAATTGGACTTTTTCTTTTCTTGTCCTCNAAGATCTGTTAAAGTAATATAGTGAATTAATTTATTTTCTAATAACCTGAAATAAACCCTGCATGATCATAATGAATTTTTTAAATACAATACTGGATTTAATGTGCTAATTTAATTAGAATTTTTGCATTTATGTTCTTGAAATTGGACTTTTTCTTTTCTTGTCCTCTCCTTATCCAGTCTTGGTACCAAGGTTATACACAATATTCACAAAATGAGTTGAGTAACTCCCTATTTTTCCTCTTTCCAGAACAATCTACATGATATATAAGGGTTATCTTTAGTTGGAAAATTGCCCCATAAAACTGTTGAGGCCTAGTAAAGCTTTGTATGAGGTGGGAGAGGAACTGGCAGTATTGATTATCTTTTCAGTTTTATTATTATCATCTATTCAGATTTTCATTTTTGTGGTTTCATGTCAGTAATTAATATTTTCTGGGAAGTTACCCATTCACTTAAGTTTTCAAACTTCTTGGCACAGAATTGTTGATAGTATTGTTCATCCGTTGTATCTGTGCAAGGAACAGGAAGCACTGATTTAATACAACGAACCAGGTGCTTACAAAACTGTTGAAACAGGGCTAGAGGAGTGAGCTCTTGGTGGCACCCCCAGAAATGATGCCCCAGAACAGTCTAGAACTGACCCTCCAGAGAAAACTGCCAGCTCTGCCACCATCAGGAAGATGGGAAGCCAGAGGCTGCATAAGGACAGGTGAATTCAGGAACACACAGCACTGGCTGCAACCCAGAATTGGGAAGCCACGGCTGACTCCATGTTCTGCAAGGGCAGCTACACCTACCAACACCTTCAAAGCTGAATCCTGCACTCCGAGGATTTGTCTGGCAGCCAAAGAAGGCAGTCAAAAGGATCAAGACTAAAGCTTCTCTTCTGCTAACCAAATCCTACACAAGAGCAGTTACTGGCAAAATCTAAACTCTCATCTAGAAAGTCCTTGAAATGCTGTTTTCATCTTTCCAGCCTCTGTAGTCAGGAACACAAACTCGAAGGAGGTGGAAATAACTGCCAACTGCCAATCAACTATATCTAATCCATCTTCTTGTGATTTTTAAAAAATCTCTACTGTATGTGCAGTTATGCGCACTCTATCAACCTAAGATTGTTCGTCCCTGCCTCCTTTCTCTATTTTCTCAATTGGTTTGCTAGATAGCTGCCTATTTAAAAAAAAAAAAACTCCTGCTTTGGGTTTTATGGATCCTCTTTTGTTTGTTGTTCATCAATCCATGCTTTTACTTTTATTCTTCAGTCTTTTCTGCGTTTGTTGGGTTCAGTGTCTAGTCTTTTTGTTCTCTAGCCTTAAGCTGAACCCTAAACAATGTTTTCAATCTTCCTCCTAAACACACTACTTTATCTGCATCCTTCAGTGTTTGATATTTTGTGTATTTTACAGGGTTTTGTTGTCACTGTTTTCCTTTATTTCTCATTTGTCTTTTGACTTTGATTTGCTTACTATGGTGACTTCTTCCTTTTCTTCCCCCATTCCCTCCCTTTTTTTCCCCCCTATGCAGAACTTTATGGTCAAAGCCAGACTTTCTGCATTTCAGTTATGAAGGAAATCTCTTAGGTTTCCTTCTACTTTTATGGTTTTATGTTGTACATTTATCTTTAATTATTATCTATTTGGAGCTTTTCTGGTGCATGCTTTGTGTTAGGGATTAAACTTTTTTTTTCCATATGGTAATTTTTTTCCCATTGATTTGGGATAGTCCTTTTAACATATATAAACATTTTCTTATGTACTGTAATCCTTTAAAAATTTTTATTCAGTTTCACTGCTTTGTCTTCATTCATCAATACACTTCGTTTTTGAGAGTTTGTGTGCTTTAAGGTCTGGAAGGGCTATTTCCCATTCACTGATCGACTTTCAGTTTTCCACACTGTTCCTATTTCATATGAATCACAGCATCAGCATTTCCGCTTTTAAAGAAGAGTTAGCATTTTTTATTGTTCCTGCATCACTTTTATAATTAAGTGTGATATTATGCCTTCTGATCCAAGAACATGGAATGTTTTTCACTCATTCAGGTCTCCCATAGTTTCCTTCAGCAATATTTTAAAGTTTTCGTCAGAAAGATCTTATACATTTATTAGGTGGATTCTTAGGTAATTGTGCATGATATAGTCAATTGCCACTTGACATTCATTCCCACCTAATTCTCTGTTCCCCTCTCAATTATTGGGACTGAAAGGCAAAATCAATCAATCAGTCACTTTTCCCAGACTGTGACAGCTGGAGTTCTGGATATAGCTTAGCTTTACCCAATCACATGTGTACATACAAGAGCAGAGCAGCGGAGGTCTGTGGTGGCTGGATGTGGGGTTAGACCTCACACTGAGGCTCAGGGCTCTTGTCCCATTCCGACAGTGTGATCCTGACCCTTCACCACTTCAGTGAGGTCTCTTATGTATAGACGCCTTCCCTTCCTCCCATGGCCACAGACAAATGTCATATTTCTGGTTACAACCCTAGGATCATGCTAGCTCCCATTGCTGCTCCCAATTATTCACTGCCCCTCACTGTAGGAGGATTATATTTTCTTACCCCAGGCTGGGTCATGTGACTAGCTTTGTCAACAAAAAATGTGGATTAAGATGAAGTGTGACACTTCTGAGCAGACACTCCAAGAGTCTGAGTGCTTTCACCATCATCTCTTTGTCCTCTAACACAAGAACAGCAACAACCAAGGCAGAGACCACGCTTCATCCTGGATGCTGAAATGAAGAGGATATGGCAAAGAATCATGGTCAATCTGTACAAGACAGGTAACGTGAGCAAAAAACAAGCCTTTGCAACTGTAAGAAATTAAAATTTGGGGGTTGTTGGTTATCACTGTATAACTTAGTCCAAAATATCTTATACAAACTTCTAGCTGTCAAGTATAACCACATTTTTAAAATATTTTGTATATTTTATAAAATTTCCACGTGTTTAGAGTAGATCCAAACACTACATAGTCATTGTGCTTTTTTCATTATAGTAAAATATACATAAAATTTACCATTTTTACCATTTTAAAGTGTACAATTCAATGGCATTAAGTATCTTCACAATATCATGCAGTCATCACCACTATTCATTTTCAGAACATTTTCATTATTCCAAATAGAAATTCTACACCCATTAGACAATAATTTCCCATTCTTTCACCCCCAGCTTCTGGTAACCTTGATTCTATTTTCTGTCTTCTAGGAACTGGTGTGCTCCAGATACTTCACATAAGTGAAACCACACAATATGTGTTTCCTTTGGCATCAGGCTTACTTCACTTAGTATATTTTCAATGTTTATCCATTTTGCAGCATATGTCAGAATTTTGTTCTCTTCTTTTCTCAGAATTTTTTGTTTTTTGGATGTGGATTGTTTTTAATGTCTTTATTGAACTTGTTAAAATGTTGCCTCTGTTTTATGTTTTGTTATATTTGGCCACAAGGCATGTGGGATCTTAGTTACTCCCCCAGGGATCATACCTCCATTTCCTGCATTGGAAGGTGAAGTCTTAACACTGGACTGCTACAGAAGTCCCAGAATTTCATTCCTTTTTAAGGCTCAGTAGTATTCCTTTTGTGTGTGTCTGTGTGTATACCCCTGGAGAAGGAAATGGCAACCCACTCCAGCGTTCTTGCCTGGAGAATCCTAGGGACGTGGGAGCCTGGTGGGCTGTCGTCTATGGGGTCACACAGAGTCGGACACGACTGAAGTGACTCAGCAGCAGCAGCAGCAGTATGTATACCTCACATTTTGTTTATCCATTTATCTGTTGATGGACATTTGAACTGTGTCTCATCTTTACGGCTATTGTCATTGTGCTTTTTTGATCTAGTAGCAGCCAAAAACATACTATACTAGAAAAAGACCTGAAATATTGCACAAAAACCCATCAGTTAGTGAGTGCTGGGTTCAATATACAAAGAAGAAACTTTTACTCTATTTTTTATATTCCAAAATTATTTATATTACAAATTTTTTATATTCTAAAAATTAGCTACAATAATTTTTATGCAATTTTAAAAACTAGTAAGAGTTTTAAAAATAGTTCCTTTTGATCAGAAGGGGGAAAGAACAAGAGACATAACAAGTCCTTGCAAATGTGTTTTTAAAAATTATCAGTAAAATCTCAGGGTGGTTCGTCGGCCACAGAACCTCCATAAATGAAAAAGAGCATTCATTAAATATTAAAATCACACTGCAGGAAACTGTATATCACTAGATGAGACTTGCACGTAACGCTATCACTTTTTTCCTTTTATTCTTCTGGATCAGATTTTATGTCTCATCATTAAACATTACTAGTAATCTTTAGTCTCTTTTGAACAAAGCGGAAGCTTATTACAGTACCACATTCCCTGAGTCTAAGTGTGATTAAGAACATACTCAGTTTCAGCCTCATCATTTGTAGTAAAATACCACCCTTGTGGAACTGCCCTTAGTTTTTAACTGAAAATGCTACTGTGACTTCCACTGTTCAAACTGTGTTAACACTGCTCCTGGCAGCTCTCATGTGCTTGATTTCCCAGATGATTAGAATAAAGTTCAAATGGTGCTTCCTAATATCTTAGAAAAGGTTAGACTCGGGGAAATGTAAACTTTGATCAAAGGTTTGCTTAATCAGAGTTGGAAAGCCTGGCTTTAGTGTCCAGCTACTTGCATTTTCTCAATACAACTTGAACTTTCAGCCCTTTGACTAGAAGGAAGATTTCCCACGGAGTTCGCATACTGGGTTTGTTGGACACAGCGGCAGTAGCATAAACAACTAATCACAATCAACCAGCGACGGCACTAAGAAGACCAGACAGCAATCATGTGCTTCAGGGCTAAATCCCAGAAGTGATTTCAAAGCCAGCTCAGCTCCTAAGAGCCCAGGCTGCTGGTCCGTAGTAACCAGAGATCCCCTCACGACCATGGGGCAATCTATATATAAAGAGGATTCGATGTGAGAAGACCTACCGTTTAACTTCAGCTGAGCCACCTGAGAGTGCCGAGTTGCTGAATCCAACAACTACTTTTCCATTTTCTGCTCAGCTGACTGTTGGGGGTCGTTTAACAGCCCTATCTCCCTGCTGGGCTGCTCAACGTCCTTCCCTCCTCTTGCCACGTTGGGCAGTCTCCCGGAGCCGAACCCAGGTCACTTCCCGTATTACCACCGACAGCCACTCATTCTTTCTCTGCGTCCTTCACCTGTGTTGCTGGGTCCTCTCTCACCACTCCCTCCTGCCTGGAGGATGAACACAGCAGTTTTCTAACTGGCCCTACTGTCCCCAGTCTCTCTCCACCACTAACTTACCTACAGAGTGATCCTCCTCAAGGACGATCCCTGCCGTGTCATTCCCCCGACTTATGTCCTCCAATGGATCTATGACTGTAGGGTAAAGCTCGCCTCCTTGGCTAAAACATAAGGCCTTCCCTAATCTGGCGTCTGCCCACCCAACTACGCTCCTCACACACTCCTCTGTGCAATGGCTGACTGAGTGAAATGGCCGGAACAATTCTTTTGCTTTGGTGCATTCTAAACCCCCAAATCAGCAGTCCCCAACCTCTCTGGCAGCAGGAACTGGAAGACAATTTTTCCATGGACCAGGGGTTGGGGGGAAGGGGATGGTTTCAGGATATTNTGATGGTCACTTTCCCCACTGGGAGCTCCTCAAGGATGGGACACATCTTCCACATGTATGTCTAGAGCAGAGGAGAGAGAAACGAGGCAAAACGAAGAAAATAAAGCCAAGAAATGACAGTAACTTGTTACATGGATGGGGAGTCATGTGCTTATTTCTTCTCTTCCTGTTTTCTAGCATGTAGATTATTTTTAAACTTTTTTAAAAAACAAATCAGTTCATTCTTGAGATGTGTCCAATCGCTCCTACCGTAAAAGCTTCAATAAAAGAACTTGCTGCCTAAGTAAAGTTCCTCTTTCCTCAGACCAGTCTGGCTCAAGACCTCAAACTCCACAGATTGTTCAAACTGAGCAAAGTAGAAACAGTTCAACATTTTCAGCAGACAGAAGGACCACCCACATACATATAAATTCCTTGGCCTTGAAAAGGTTACACTGCTCTAGCAGTCCAGTGCCAAAACCCACTTTTGGCCAAAAATTCATCAGACCCACACTGTATTCGCAGTCTAACACAAATGAAGAGGTAACATTCACAGACCCTAAGATGTAAAGAGGATAAAAATGATGGAACTTCTGAGTGCTAAATCCATTACCTTGTCAAACTGAGACATCAGTGAAAGATAGGGAAGGAAAAAAAACGGAAAATTCTTCTGAAACATTATCTTCTCAGATATCAAAACTTTCAACCACACATACTGGCTTGTAACTCTTTTTAAATTTGTGAGAAATAAGTCAACCATTCAATGTTCAATCTGACATTTGCTATTTTCCCTCAAGAGAAAACAAAAACCTGATTAATTCCAAAAATAAAACATAAAAACTCAGTTGAGAAGCGAACCCTGTGGCTTAGAAGTCATCACTCTGATTAACAACACATAAGTGTTACCTGACGAATGGATTCCTATCTCAAATGCAATTATCGACACATTTCTCATGATCCCCACTGTTTTAATAGTTGATGCCCAGTTCTTGAAGCAATAACTTTAACAGCGATGAAACAAAGGAAACCTTACCTCAGCACTCGGGCTGACTAGACTGTTTTACACGTTCGGTCAGCAGAGACGCTGGAATGAAGTGTTTGAACCAGGCTCAACAGCTGTTCAGGAAGGTACCTACTTCTGTGCCCTTGTAAGTCCTGGAGCAGTAATCTTCACAATTAAGCCTGTTGATAGAACCTGCTGAGACAGTCGGACAAGCAGGACTCTGCCCTCAGGAAATCCTGGCCTGAAGCACTGCTGGTGTCCATCCTGGGATGACTCCGCCAGGCCACTGGGGCAGTACCAGAGCACGGTGCTTCTATCAGTGGTGCTAGCTGCTGCTAAGTCGCTTCAGTCGTGTCGGACTCTGTGCGACCCCATAGACGGCAGCCCACCAGGCTCCCCCGTCCCTGGGGTTCTCCAGGCAAGAACACGAGTCGGTTGCCATTTCCTGCTCCAATGCATGAAAGTGAAAAGTGAAAGTGAAATCGCTCAGTTGTGTCTGACTCTTCTCGACCCCATGGACTGCAGCCTGCCAGGCTCCTCCATCCACGGGATTTTCCAGCCAAGAGTACTGGAGTGCGGTGCCATTGCCTTCTCTGCAGTGGGGCTAGAGCAGCATGCAAATCAGAAGGGCCACTGGAGTACAAGAATGTCAAGAATGGGANGAAAGTGAAAAGTGAAAGTGAAGTCGCTCAGTTGTGTCTGACTCTTCTCGACCCCATGGACTGCAGCCTGCCAGGCTCCTCCATCCACGGGATTTTCCAGCCAAGAGTACTGGAGTGGGGTGCCATTGCCTTCTCTGCAGTGGGGCTAGAGCAGCATGCAAATCAGAAGGGCCACTGGAGTACAAGAATGTCAAGAATGGGAGAGTGGGGTGTGGGCAGGGATCACACAGAGAGACCCGGGGTGGGAAGGGGAGGCAGGGAGGGTCACACAGCATTTCATTAGGAAAACTGAAAGGATGTGGCAGCAATCTGGACCCCTGAGAACATACTCTAAACAAGTACCGCACTGAGAAGGTATAACCTCCAAGGCTTTTTATTCAACTCAACACATATTAGGTGTCTACAGGTACCCAACATCATTGCTTGGACACTTACCTCATGTAGAGCATTGATGTTCTTACCATAGAGAGGCGCAGTTAAAAGGGAGAAAGAGAGAAAAAGGGGAGGGGAGAAAGAATGTGAAAGCAAGCCAGGGAAGATCTAATGATTGATTCAAAGCCTCACGACAGTCAGAAACGTTGTCACAGTCAGGAGACACCTTTTGTGCTTCATTCACCACTAGTTTATTGCAAAGTGAAGTTTGGGTTCAAAACAAAAGGGAAATAAATCTACCAAGAATGAATTACATTAACCGATGAAGTCAATGGCAACAGATAGGAACAACTTAGTACCAGCTGTAGGTGGTTCTCAAAGTCAAAATTTATTAACTATCAAATGGTCAAGCTGTACAGGTGTTTTTTTCAGATGTACATATAACATGTATATCATAAAGTTATTAAAATATTTCCTTAGGGACTAAAACTACTAATTAAATAGTCAATGAGCATTAATAGATACTATTAAAGATCTGACATAAATATGTAAGTCATGGAGCTGAATAAGAAAAGCTATGATCCATATGATTGCATACTTTACTAATTCCAAATTAAAGTAGAAAACAAAATTATGCCACATAAATTGAGCTGATTTTAAGAACCTTTTTATTAGAAGATAAAAGTGATGTCCATTTAAACCATCATTCCTGAAAGAGATACTAAATAATAAAATTATTACCTCAAATCCCAAATTATGATACAAACTTTACTATCCAGATTACTCTGCCTATTGGTCAGCAGTACATCTATCCCTCCATCATACAGGCAATGGCTATTAGCGATGAGACTTAGCAGTAGCTATGAAGACACAGCAGAGGAATAGACCACATGGTAGANATTTTTAGTTGTAGTCAATTCTTTTCCTATAAAAGTATTATTTATATTCAGAATTTACCTTGATACATTATGGATTGATTGCTGCATCTAAAGACATAGATATTTTAAAAAATATTTAAAGCTGAATGCACTTTACATTTTCATCATTTAATGTAGACAATGGTGTAAAAACCCTCCTGTAGCTATCATCCTGCTTTGACATCAACATTTTGCCAATACTGTGCCAAATATCTAGCATTCCTTTTTTTCTGGAATAATTTAAAGAAAGTTTTAGACATTGTGTATGTATTATGTTACATAAACTATGTAATCATGTATTCCAAATGTAAATATTTATTATATTCTCAAATTTATGAAGACATTTTTATAAAACATACCCACCATGCCATTATGATATTTCCCACAATTATCAACATAGCACAAAAATACAAAGTAGAAGATTTTGAAAAATGAGGCATTAAAAATGAAAAAAATGCATAGAACCAGTTTTCACTCTCTTATTCATGGTGATGGTACTGGCAGTGNCCCACCATGCCATTATGATATTTCCCACAATTATCAACATAGCACAAAAATACAAAGTAGAAGATTTTGAAAAATGAGGCATTAAAAATGAAAAAAATGCATAGAACCAGTTTTCACTCTCTTATTCATGGTGATGGTACTGGCAGTGTTGTTGGGGAAAGAACTGAAGATGGTAATTTGTAAGGTGATGCTAATGACAAAAAGATGATACTGACTATAGTAAAGCTGATGTTGAGAACCTTCATTATTAAACTAATGATAGCCATGAAAATGATGGTCAAAATGGTGGTAATGATGAGAACAGATGACTAAGTTTCAATACTATTAGTGTTATAAGTNCTCTAGGGGACCTTACATGCTGCCAAAAATTAATCTCACAAAACATAGCTCCAGTTTATCCCTCTTCCCCTTAAATCTGCTCTCACCCTGAATATCAAGGATTTCTGCAATGTGGTCCCTGTGTTAGTTTGCTATGACTGCTTGTAAACCATTACCACAAACTTAGTGGCTGAAAATATTACAGAGTTATTATCATACAATTCTGGAAATCAGAAGTTTGAAATGGGTCTTGCTGGGCTAAAATTAAGATGTCAGTGGGGTTGTGTTCCTTCTGGGGATGCTGGGAGAGAATCTGTTTCCTTGCCTTTTCCAGCTTTCAGAGACTGCCCACACTCCTTGGCTCCTGGCCTTTTCCCCTAACTTCAAAGCCATCAGGGCAACATCTTCCAGTCTCTCCGCTGACTCTCCTACCTTCCTTTTCCACCTTTTAAGAACCCCTGTGATTACATTGTGCCCGTTGAGATAGTCCAGAACATCCCCATCTCAAGTTCCCTAATTCAGTCGTGTCTGCAAAAGTCCCTTTGCTATGTAAGATAAAATATACCTGGGTTCTGGGGGTTAGGAATCTCTGGGGAGTCATTTTTCTGCCCAGGATAGCCCTGAAGTTTTCTTCCATGTTATTTTTCCCTTTTTCTCAATCGTATCTTTTGTGGTTGACTAATGATCATCATGATAAAAGACAATAAAAGTAGCAACCAGCACTCATGGCATGCTTGCCCTGTGCTCTGTGCTTGCCAGGCATAATCTCATCAAAACCTCACTATTGTATAACCTCAATTATTGTTGTCTCAGGTTACAGATGAGGAAACTGAGGCCCAGAGAAGTTATTTGCCCAAGACCATGCACTAATGGATGGTAGAGTGGTTTTTAAAGTTGATTAGCAATTAATTTGGCTGTGCCAGGTCTTAGTTGCCGCACACGGGATCTTCCATCTTTGTTGTGGCATGAACAATCTTTAGNGTGAACTCCAGGAGTTCGTGATGGACAGGGAGGCCTAGCGTGCTGCGATTCATGGGGTCGTAAAGAGTCGGACATGACTGAGTGACTGAACTGAACTGAACCAGTTATGGGATACAGAGAAACTGTTTCTTCCTTGCGCATCTATCTGAGTGATTTGTGGCCCTCCCACACACAGTCGTTCCTTGTCACCCTCACTAGAATGGAGGCGAGGACCCTGCCTATTTTGTTCATCACTTTTCTGCAGCGCTTAGCACAGTGTGTGGCCCATATCTGCTCAATGACTAACTGCTGAGCAGATGAACGGATGAATGAATGAAAGGCAGCAGGGAGGAAGAGATATATCTACTTAGAGCCTCACAACCCTCTGAAAGCCCTAGAAATGACCCCTTGTACCAAGGTGGCCAGTGCAGCTCCTGGTGATCAAGTGCCAGGCAGCAGGCCTCAGCAGGTCACCTTCGAGAGAGCAGCTACTCACCCTGCTAGGGGCTGAAGCACAGCCTGGGGAAGAGGAGCTGCCTGCTCTTGTCCTCTCCCTCATTTGTTAATCCCCAGGGCTGGCTCATAGCTGCTTCCCCACCCATCACGTCAGTGGGATCCCCTTACAGGCAGAACACAGGATGTGGTTCTGGGGAGGATCTCACTGGGCACTTCTTGGAAACTTCAGCTCCAGCTGTGATTCCTGATGGTCTCAAACAGGAGCCAGAGCCCGGGGCCAAGCGCAGCCCTGCCGGTGCTGGATGGTGAAAAAGGAGGAGGTCCAAGGGGAGGGGAGGGAAAGGAGGAGAAAGGGGAGGGGAGGGAAGGAAGTGTGGTTTTCCAGGGGTCACAGAGACGGATAGATCGGGGCCTCCAGGGTCACCTGTCCAGAGTACATGCCAGTTGTGTCCCGCTGAGACCCTTCTAACTGTGGGACTATGCTCCTTGGCTGCTGTGAGTTTTGACTGCTAGGGCTCAAAGCTGCTCCATTCTCTGGAGAATTGCCACGTTGCCCAGAGATGTTCCCCCATCCCCACTGGGGGACAACCCATGATCAATGACTGACAGATACAGGGTCTGACCCCTTGCCTCAAGATGAGAGAACTCTGTGGTCCGTCCCAGCTCCACTGGGGAGCTCCAGAGCTCCCCAGAGATCAGACTGAGGCCAGACTTCAGCTGAACCTATACCTTCTCCTCTCGCTCCTCAGAGTTCCTCCTGGGCGCCTCCCTCAATAACTCACTTGCACAGAATCCCTGTTGCAGGCTCTGCTTTTAGTTCAGACCTCAGACACACTCTCAGAATGAGATGACAAAGATTCCTCTCTCGTTGAAAGGCCCCACTGTTTAGTCTAGGACCCCGGTTTCTGACACTATCTAGAAAATGCATGTTTTCACAAGAGGGCGGGATATTTCCAACATGTCAGAGATTCTAACAAAGGGTTTTACCACTGCCCTTCATCAGCTGCATGAACTTGGACCAAGACTTGAGCTTCTCATGGTTTATATTTCTACATCTGAGGAACTGGGATCATGACACAATCTTGGAGTGTGGCTGTGAGACAGAGAGGGTCAGGGGAGCTGGCGACAGAAAAACCGGCTTTAGCGTCAGATAGAATCTCCCCCCGCCCCCACCAGCTCCATGCCTTGGGTGTGCTGTTAATACCACTCTTCTCTGTTTTCTTATCCATAAGATAAGAGTGATATTGGCACTACAGCTGTAGGTTCCTGAGAGCCCTAAGTACTTGCCAAGCACTTACAGCAGAGCCTGGTCCATCCAGGGAATATTAGCCATGGAAGGTTTATATGGCACCTGCCCAGACCGGGTACCCAGTGCACAGTGAGTATTGATTGCTGTTTCGGTAATAGGGGTGGTATGGCTAAAGTCAGATGCGGTAACAACAACAGATGCCTTTGGTGGTTTGGGAGAGGCACCTGAAGAGTGGCCCATAGTGCGGCAGATGGGACCCTCAGGACTTCACAACGTCGGAGGTGGGCTGAAAGACAGACGGAGCCCGCTGCATCAGGTGGCGTGAACCTGAGGTCGCTGTTCGTCAGCAGCTTGCCACCGGTGGCTTGCCAGCATGCCATTTGTCACCCTGTCATCTCCTCCACACGAGAAAGCAGATCCCCAGGGATCACAGACAAAGCATGCCAAACAAGGAGCTGGGTTTTTTTTCTCGAGGGCTGGAGAGGGGAGGCAAGAATGGCAAGCAGCAAGGAATGACCACGGGCTTGTCCTTGCAGAGAAGATGGTTGACAAGATGGAAAAAGCGCAAATTCTGTCTTCCGTGAAGGATGCGGCAGCAAGCTACGGCTTCAGGCAAAAGCCAGCCACCTCTCATGTTTGCTGCAGGCTAAGAATGGTTTTTACATTGTAAGTGACGGGAAAAAGTTAAAGAATATTTTATGAAACTGATACGAAATTCAAATTTCAGTGTCTGTGAGTAAGGTTTAACTGGGACACAGCCATGCCTGCCACTGCATTCACTTACATGATGCCTGTGGCCGCCTGCATGCTGCCGTGGCAGAGTCCAGTGATCACAGCAGATATTCTGTGGCCAGAAAAGCTGAAAACGTTTACTGTCCGGTCCTTTTCAGAAAAAGCTGGCTGACTTCTGACTCAGAGCACCAGGCTGGATAGAAGAGACTGATGCTTCACTCTTGCTTACATTTGCTTTCCCTCCATGAATCCATCGCTTTACAATCCCTTCAAATGCTTGGTATTTTCTCAATGCCTGGCTAAGGCAGAAGGAAGAATCTGATTAATAAATTCACACTAAGGTGTTGGTGACTTAATGTATTGCACTCTTCTTCTCCCGGGAGATGGGACTGGAGGAGTAAGTCTTTGAGTGGTGGAATTTGGGAACAGTTGACCCTGTGTGTGTGTGTGTGTGTGTGTGTGTGTGAGAGAGAGAGAGAGAGAGATGGGGAGAAAGAAGGAGTTAGGGAAACAGAGGGGGAGAGTGAGAGAGAGATGAGTAATGAGAAGGGACGACAGCTGTAGAGCCCTGGCCTAAGGGTATAATAGATCAATAGCTTTCTTGGGAAGGGCCTACCTGAGAATGAGCAGTGAGAGCCCCCATCAGTGGCCCCCAGAACTTCTGAGGGCTGGTTAGAGAAGGCACAGTGCTTCTGTTGTGAACTTTCAACCCAGATGGTACAAGGTGTCTTTGATGACCGGATGGTACTGGGAGTCTGTGAACAAGTCAGGGCAGTGAGGACACCACCTGCTCTCAGGTGCTGCCCAGGAGGTCAGACGCCCATGGCATGGCCAGGGGACAGGAGACAGCTGGCTCTGTGCATGTGTTGGCCTTGACACTTGCTCTGGTGCCCTGGGTACCAGATGCTTGCCTTTATGCAGAGGCATACTTTTGTTCTCTTCTCTCTGCTGCCTGGATCTGAAGGTCAGTTGCAGCTAGAGGGCAGGGTCAGTGTAGCTTGGCTACCGCTGCTCAGCTATCCCGCAGACTGCGGACTCAGCCACCCTGACTTCAGGCTCTGAGTGGCTGGTTTCACCCAGCCTGTCACCTCTGGTTTCTCCTACCAGAGCCACGGAAAGCTTTCTGAAATGCTTACTGGTATGGGCTGAATTGTGTCCCCCCACCCCAATTCACGTGTTGATATTTGAACCCTCAGCATCTTAGACTGGGACCGTATCTGGGGATAGAACCTTTGAAGAGGTAATTAAGTTAAGATGAGGCCCCTGGGGCGGGCTCTAATCCAGCCTGACTGCTGTCTTTCTTAGAAAATAAAGTTTGGACAGAGAGAGAGAGACTGAGGATGTTCAGAGGATAGACCACGTGAACACAGCGGGTTTTCTGTGGGGTTTTCTCATGGCATCCCTGGAAAACCAACACCCCAGCCGAACTGCAGAGCTCGCCGTTTGAAATCTGCATCGGCCATCCATCCTCTCAGATCTGCTTTCTGTGCGGCCTCCGTGCCCCGGCCTCATCTTCCACCGCCCCCAACTCGGCCTGCATCCACCCTCACCAAAGTCCTTGCAGTTGCCAGACTGTGTGTTCTTCCCTGTAGGCCAAGCCCTTGCACGTGTTGTGTTCCGTGTCGGAAAGCTTGTTCCCCAACCTGGCAACTCCCATCTCTCCTTTGAGACTCCTTCCCAGGGTCACCTCCTCCCACCTCTGTGATGGGACCGCTAAGCAGGGCTCTGGTGGAAGTTATACGCTAGGTCCCCTGGCCACCCGTCATGTTTTCTCCTAGACTAGTTTTGTTCATCTCGGTGGCCCCAGAACTCAGCACACGACCAGATTTGGGATACAGTAGCACCTTTTTGTGAGCGCTTCCTCCGTGGCGGGTGATGGACTGAGCATCCCACCTGGATGACATCATCTAACTCTCAGCTACGACATAAGCATCATGTACTTACACCTCCTACCACTACACCAAGGAGTCAACACTGAAGGGTACCCAGAGTGCTTGACACAGTGCCCTGTGCCTGGGATTGCTTCTGTGGGCTTTGCTTCAGCTCACACCTGCTCCCTTCCTCAGGGACCATCTGAACAACAACACGTTCAAGGGAAGTGCTCAGGCGGGGCTCAAGCCAGGCTGGGGCTTTACCTGAAGTCATGCCCTGGCTTGGCCTCCTTCCCTTCCCTTCCCTTCCCTTCCCTCCTTCCCTGCTCCTTCCACCCCTGTACTGGTCCCTCCTGGCAGCATTCCCTTGATAAATCACTTCCCCCAAATCTCTGTCCCACTTCTGGGAGATTCTAATGTAAGATGGGGTCAGCAAACTTTTTCCATAAAGGGTGAGATAATAAATACTTAATACATGTTTTGAACTTTGTGGGCTGTCATAGTCACTCACCTCTGCTGTCCTAGTTCAAAAGTACCCATAGGTATTCCATGAGTGAATGTGCCTGGTTGTGCTCCAATAAAACTTTATTTAAAGAAATTGCACGTGGGCTGTATTTAGTCTGGGGGCCATGGTTTGGTGACCTTAGAGTAAAAACAGCAGCCTTGGAAGCTTGGTGCTCTGTCACATCCTCATTTTTTAATTTTTTTTTTTTTTTCCAGAGAGAGTTTATTTTTATTTTTTGGCTGTGCCGCTTGGCTTGTGGGATCTTAGTTCCCCGACCAGGGATCGAACCCTCACCCCCTGCACTGGAAGTACAGAGTCTTAAGCACTGGACCACCAGGGAAGTCCCCACATCCTCATTTTTATAGACAAAAGAGCGGAGGTGCAGAGAAGTGACGTAGCCTGCCCAAGGTTACGTGCTGGTGAGTGGCAGCGCCCTCAGGCTGGCTCTGAAGCCTGAATACTAAAGTGCTGCCTGAAACCGGGGGCTGGTGGGGGCAAGGCCAGTGCCTTCCAGGGAGAAGGAAACAGGGTACAAGGGAGAAAGTTCTGTTCAGCTTCACTCCCTCCATCTCTAGAAGTGGGTGAGTGAGTGAAGTCGCTCAGCCGTGTCTGAATCTTTGCGACCCCATCGACGGTAGCCTATCAGGCTCGTCCGTCCATGGGATTTTCCAGGCAAGAGTGCTGGAGTGGATTGCCATTGCCTTCTCCAGGGGATCTTCCCAACCCAGGAGACGAACCTGGGTCCCCGCATTGCAGGCAGACGCTTTAGCCTCTGAGCCACCAGGGAAGGCCCTCCATCTCTAGGAGGAGCAGTAGCAAACATATCCCCAGGCTGAGGGTGGGGTGAGGGGTCTCCTCTAAAGGTTCAGGCGATGTCTACTAAATCATTAATTGTTTCATTTGCCTTCCTAAAGCACTGGGTAGACTGAGCAGGACTCCTGGAATCCTTTGAGGTGGAAAGATTTTAAAAATAGCACCAGGTTTTTTGACAAGTGAAGTGTTAATTACCCTGTCGATCCAGCACCCTGGCCCAAGCTGCCGTGGGCTTGGAGCTCTCCCCCAGCTTTGAATCCTGAAGTCTTTGTTGGGGAGTGATGTGAGGAAGTCAGTGTGTCCTGAATTTTCAAGTCAGGTCAGGGAGCTGCATCATCATAAGAGATTCCAACCTGAACTTGATTCTGATGGGGGTGTGGCAGATTCTTGCTTTCTATACACTCCAGGGAGTAGGGTGGAGGCTTGAGGAGCTCAGGTTGGTCCCACTCAGTGAGACCAGCCCAGCAAGCTTTCTGTGTGCTTGTGTATATGTAAACTACTTTGATGCTGGGAGGGGATTGGGGGCAGGAGGAGAAGGGGACGACAGAGGATGAGATGGCTGAATGGCATCACCGACTTGATGGACATGAGTTTGAATGAACTCCGAGAGTTGGTGATGGACAGGGAGGCCTGGCATGCTGCGACTCATGGGGTCGCAAAGAGTCAGAGACGACTGAGCAACTGAACTGAAACTTTTCCTGAGCAAGAATATTTTATATTTATTGTAGTAAATGCTGCTAAACAAAAAGAAAAACCATCCACAATCCTATCCCCTGGGTTAGTGATTTATCAACATTTGGTTTAATTCTCTCCAGCCTTTTGCTTATATACATTATTTATTTATTACGAAAATGGGATCCTACTTTGCGAATGGCTTTGTTTCAAAGACATAGTTTGACCATCTCTCCATGTCATTGCATATTCTTCCACAATGTCTTTTAAAATTGCCACACATTAGACACTGCGTACATGCATCCTAAATTTATTTACCAATTCCTGCATACTAGGGAAAAAGGCGGAGAAGGCGATGGCACCCCACTCCAGTACTCTTGCCTGGAAAATCCCATGAACAGAGGAGCCTGGTAGCCTGCAGTCCATGGGGTCGCGAAGAGTCGGACACGACTGAGCGACTTCACTTTTACTTTTCACTTTCATGCATTGGAGAAGGAAATGGCAACCCACTCCTGTGTTCTTGCCTGGAGAATCCCAGGGATGGGGGAGCCTGGTGGACTGCCGTCTATGGGGTCGCAGAGTCGCACATGACTGAAGCGACTTAGCAGCAGCAGCAGCAGGGAAAAAGATATCTTTTCCAGCTAGTTTGCTTGTATAAGTAAAGTAGCTAGGTCTTTGTTCATCTTTGATGATCCCCTTATAGTTTTGGGTGTGAAATCACTGGGGCTTTGGGTAACATGGAGGAGGCTGGAGTCTTATTAATCTGTTCTTATTTACCTACAGTTTCTTGAGAAGACATTCTAAGGGATCAGCTGGGGCATGTGTTTTAGATTGGACAGCTGGGTTTGAGTCCCAGCTCTGTCTGGAAAAGGTTTGAGAACCTGTGTGTATATTACTTAACCTCAGTTTCTCTGTCTGTAATGTTTGAACGAGGGTGCTCGACTTTTTCGTGTCACAGTTATAAAGATCTGATTTTCTTCCATTGATCTGGCCTGGTCCCCTCACTGCCTCAGTTCTCTCAGGTCTTGCTTCAGATGAAAGTGAGCTGTTTATTTTCTAAATGCAGCTTTAATGAGGTGATTCAGTTCTTCTTTTTTCATGCTCCTTTCTGAGCATCCACTGTCCCTCACTCTCTCACTTTACTGGGTGTGTTTCTTAGATCACGGTGTCTTCTTGGCATATGACATGTCTGTTTTCTTTTGTCTGTCTCTTCCCCCATCCTGAGAATATAAGTTCCTAGAAGTTTCATGGCCATGTCCCCAGTATCTGAATTACATTGTTTGCCTTATAGAAGCTGCTCAAACATAATTTTGGGGATGACAAAATTCAAAAGTACTTGACTTTTGCATTTTCAAGTACTGAGTACAGTGCCAAGCTCGAACTGACGTACAGTAAATTGTTACTTATCTCTTAGGAGAGCTGAATGGAATGAACAAGAAGTTGAAAAGGTGTGCTCCAGGCATCAAAGCAGTGGGGATGCTTTGAGCAGACTGGAGGTGGGAGGTGGGAGGGATGTCCTGGTGACAGGCAGCCCTTGGTGGAACAGGAGTTGGGGCTGGCTGGGGTGCTGGGCATCGGGGAGGTGTGGCCATGCCATCCTGCTCTGTCCTGTCAGTGCCCTTCCTTTCAGGGATGCTGGCCCTCCTTGCCCCTATGCAGAGCCACCTCTCAACTAATCTCTTCCTTTGCTGTTTGGTTTTAAGGGGAGGTTGAGTAGCTGGAAGCCCATGGAAAGCCCAGGGACTTTCCCTTTCCTCCCTCGCTTTCTTCTTGAGCTACATTTCTCCTCTCTTTCATCCTCATTCTCCATGCTACATACAGCTGCATTGAACTGCCCACTGCACCCCGAATGCTCTCGCCCATCCCTGGGTTTTGCATATGCTGTTCACTCTTCCTGGAGCACCTTTCTTTCATTCTGTCCATTTGCTCCCTCCATCACAGCTAACTGTTGCCCAGCCTTCGAGACTCAGCTTAGGTTTTGCCTGGAAATTACCCAGCACCCCTTCCCCCAGTCTGGTGCCTCCCTGCCCCCACGCTTCTGTTCTGCTTGCTTTTCTCACGCTGTGCTATACCTGTTTTCTTATTGGCCTCCCTGACTACACTGCCTTAGTGAACACAGCAATGCTCACCTTTATCCTCAGCTCCTTGCTCAACACAGAGAAAGTGTTCAGTGCTGGTGAGTGAGTGGATTACTAATAACATAGGCACCATTAAGTGTCAGCAGAGGACATCTCTTGGGTGGGGATGCCTGTTTACAGTCACGTGGTTAATTGATGCCAGGGCCCAGAGTCTCAGGTTCTTCTCCCAGGCTGTTACTGAATTTGGGTTTCAATCCATTTGCCTGATGTGAAGCAAAGCCAGTCTACTGACACCAGGTTGTGATGAAAGAAAGTTCAGTGTTAATTGCAGGCTGCCAAGCTAGGAGAATGAGCAGCTAGTGCTCAGAAGACGTGACTCCCCAACAGTTTTCAGGGAGGGGTTTTTAAAAGCAACATAGAGGTGTGGGTTGCAGGGTGTCTAACCAGCTTATGGACATTCTTCTGATTGGTTGGTGGTGAGATAGCAAAGGTGATGTTTGAGGAATCAACATCATCACCTTTCTGGTCCCAGCTGGTTTGTGGTCTGCCTGCTTGTGATCAGCAGGGAGTCTGGTTTCTGTAAAAACAACTTAGGAGTGTGCATCAAAGGTTGTTATCTGTGTCGTCAGGGAGGAACTAAAGGTCCTGTGACTGCTATATGGCTGATCTGTTGTTCAAATTATTACCAGTTTCCTGGCCCAGTAGCTATACTTGTTACAACATGTTCACACTTTCCTAATCATTAATTAAGACTTTTGAAATTCAGGCGGAGCCTAAAACCTTCACATTTATAGAAACTGGCTGCTTAGAGACGGGAGACTTGGAGGGCATGTATACCAGAGAGGATCCTGAAGGGTTCTGCTTGGTTTCAAGGCCGGTACTTCCGTGGTTTTTGGATAAAGCATCCTTGTGTGTGTGGGGGAGCGACATTCTCTGCTTGGTGTGATAGTCCTATTAGATTCAAATGCTTTGGCCAATTTCTATAAATGTGACCATCTGAATCAGGCAGCAGCTGCCGTGGTAACTGGGTGAATCTTAGAACTTGGGGACTGGAGCAGACAGGAGATCAGATGACTTTTAAGGGGCTCTTTTTGAATCGTGCTGGTGTTTGGAAGCTCACCAGTGAGAACTGACTTTGCCCAAGTGCCCCAGGATGCCGGATCTCTGCACTTCCCTCTCTTTGGGAAGGGATCTTTAAGGACTTTCACTGTTTGTGGCCTCATCATCTTGACCTCTTGGATCCCAGGTTGTCTGGGGTTCAGATGAGGCAGACTTAGATTTTCCTTGGTACACCAAGGTGGCAAGATTGGGGAAGAGATATGGTAAAATAGGGGGATGATGTCACACACACCTTTCATATTCTGTTACAGTCAAACTTCCCAGTAACAGTCCAGGCTCATGGGTGCCTCTTTTTGAAGCTTTCTTAAGTGGCAGGACAGTATTTTTGAAATATTAACTAATGTTATTTCCCCATGGCATTTTTTCTCCTCCCCATTCAGACTGCATGAATGTGTGGTCAATATTTTGAAACACGCACAGCTGTGGCTATGCATACAGCTGTTCAGGTTGTGCATAAGTTCACCTGCTGCTCCCTGAATTATGCAGTGTGACAGCCCTAAAAAAGGATTTAACAACAAAAGAAAGTGGAGCTGCCTCAGGGACTTTGGCATTCAAAAGCCTTGGCCTTAGGGGAACGAAATGAACTCCAAGTATAGATAAAAAGGGTAAGAGAATGTTGGATAACTAGAAACAAGAATTCTTCAGCCCCAGTCTAAATAAAGATAGATTCCATCCGCTGTCAGAGGCCGAAGAGACAAGTGCATAGTTAGTGGCTCCCTGGGAAGAGGACCCTCACCCGGCTCCCTGGCCACGTCCTGGTTAGGGCAGAAGGGTGTGGCAAGAACCTCAGGTCAGTTTGCAGAATGAAGAACCTCAGTTATGTGGGCTTCATTTCCCTGTGGAGCCCTCGAAAAGGAAGGGCTGCGTGGTAATTCTAGGCGGGCAGGACCTTCACAACTGGGTTGATTTCAGAGCTTTGGGCATTGCATCTGAGCTGGTCAGGGAGTTGTTGAAACTGACCGAGCCCATGGCCTGGTCAGTTTCCTGGGCCATCTTCTGGGTGGATCAGTGATGAAGGTGGATGGGGTGATGGTCTGAGTGGACAGGGAACAGCCAGAGTCAGGCCTTCCTCCTCCCAGATCTTGACACTCCTGGGAACTTAGATGTCTGTTTGTGGGGAAGTGGAATTGGAATTCTCATTTTGGCCAAGATCTCTACTCTGTTGGGGTGAGAGGTCAAAGTAGAGATTAAGTTGCATTAAAGAAAAACAAGGTAATGTTTCTTGCAGTCAGGCCTGAATCTTGGATACAAGATTTGTTCCTGCAACAACAAATTGCTTCCATATTCAGGAAAAGAAGCCTGATTGGCTGTCACTGGCTTATGTTGGTAGTTATCCACCAGGGCTGTTTCTTAGAAACACCTAGTAAAGTGAAGTGAAGTTGCTCAGTCGTGTTCAATTCTTTGCAACCCCATGGACTGTAGCCTGCCAGTCTGTTCATGGATTCTGTCCATGGGATTCTCTGTCCATGGGATTCTCCAGGCAAGAATACTGGAATGGGTTACCATTTCCTTCTCCAGGGCATCTTCCCTACCCAGGGATCGAACCCAGGTCTCCTGCATTGGAGGCAGCCGCTTTAACCTCTGAGCCACCAGGGAAGCCCCAGAGAAGCTTGCAAAAACACACAAGTGCTTTTAGGGTTAGAGAAGCAGACTGTCTCAGATGGGGTTGGTCTTTATATTCTGTTGGCTAGATTAGTGCCTAAAAAGTAACCAGAGAGAATCTTTCTTTGTGGAATTTGCTGTGTGTTTTTGGAAAAATTCCTTATCCTTTTTCTTGTTTTGTTATTTATAAAAGTGGGTAAATCTCTCTTTCTGGGAGTGACTCCGAATGCTCAGAAATCCTCGGAAGAGAGATCGTAAAAGAAATAGATAGCAATGCTGTTCATTAAAAAAAACATTCCATGATTACTGTTTAAAAAATAATCTTTGGCGCTTAGAAATTCATTCTTTAACATTAACAGATGAAGTAGTAAAATGATGATAATAGTAATAAAACTAGTTATCTATAAAGGGAGAAGAAATAGATGGAGGGGACAGGGTCCAAACCAGAACTCTTCAGGATGTGATTTTTCTGTGCATTTGACTTTGAAACAATGTAAATGTTGTATAGGATTAAACAAAATGAACTGAAGAGATGGGGAAAAAGCCCTGAAGTAACTGCAAAATGAAAATAACCTTCGTTGATTGAGAGAAATACAAAACACTGGAACCATATTGTGTACCAAGTCGGAGGCGCACAAAGATAAATTATTTCACGGGACTTTTAGAACACAATAATTTTATATACCCAGTAGAATATATCCTAAAAACAAAATAACTAAAAAAATAGATCTTACACTGCTTTCAGTAAAAATATAATCAGAAATAATTATTATTCAAAGCTTTCTGTCATGCACAGAGTAAAATAAATAAGTGATGATGTTATTAGAAACCAAGATTTTCAGCATGAGAAAAGATACAAATGTAAGTCTTCAAGGAAAAATTCTGTAATTTAAAATTTGAATTGGAAATATTTTGGATTTATGATATATATTTTCTCTTAAAATACACACACACGTGCACACTATTTGTGTTTCTTACATCTGTAAGCCCCAGTTCAGTTCAGTTCAGTTGCTCAGTCGTGTCCAACTCTTTGTGACCCCATGAATTGCAGCACAGCAGGCCTCCCTGTTCATCACCATCTCTTGGAGGTCACTCAGATTCGCGTCCATCGAGGCCCTGATGCCATCCAGCCATCTCATCCTTGGTCGTCCCCTTCTCCTCCTGCCCCCAATCCCTCCCAGCATCAGAGTCTTTTCCAGTGAGTCAACTCTTCGCACGAAGTGGCCAAAGTACTGGGGTTTTAGCTTCAGCATCATTCCTTCCAAAGAAATGCCAGGGTTGATNGAGTAGGCAGAAAGGCCTCCTAGCTTCCTTGGTAGATCTGTGGTCTAGTCTCTGAAACCCAAGTTCATTGTTTTCAGTTTGTTCAGAGTCTGTGTTCTTACACATGAAGGTCAGCAGGGGGCAGTGCAGCCAATGTGTTGCTTGTGAGTGAGGGGCTGCCTGCTTTTCACACAAGTGTCTGAGGAAGTTTCTGTGCCTTAAAACTGTGACCATCTGGGTTCTAGGTGGATGAATCCAGCCTTTCTCTAGTCCAAGATCCTCTTCTACTCACTTTTCCTTTTGTCTCCTGTTCTGTTTGGCTTCCTCAGCTCTTCTGCTCTGCCTCATATCCCCAGACCTTTTATCTTCATAAAACATGCTCCTTGGGTCCTCCTAAATATTCTGTGCTAGAGATGGGGTCAGGTTAAGTATTTGTCCTTTGCAGATGAAGGCCTAAGGCAGTGCCTGGTCCCCAGCCCCTGTCCTTTCCTCCAGGGTACTCATAGGATATGAAAGCCAATAGCTATCTCATTTACCGTTCTAGGGAAGGCTATTATGGCCCCAGGACACCTCGGGCACTTTGGAATTAGAGCAAAAGCTGCCAGAGCAGTAAGCTGAGAAGGGGCTTGACCAGAGTTGTGGACTCTCTTGGGTCCTATCAATTTCCTAGGGCCCTCCACAGAAAGGATGAAAAATCAAAGGGCTAACCTTTGAATAAACACTTGGGACCAGACAGGTACAGATCAATCTTTATGCTTTTTAAGAAAAGAAGCTACCAGAGCCTCTGGCTCAGGGCCCAGGTGGTTGGAGAGAGCCAGCCAATTCCAAGGCTGTGTCCTTTGTACAGAAGTGTCGTATTGCTAGCAAGTTTCTCCAGCTCTCTAAGCCTCAGTTTCCTTCCATACGAGGGGCAGTTATAATGGAGCAATTGTGACAGAGTCCACATGTACTCTGCGTTCAGCCAGTATTGCTGCTGGTGTTGAAATAGGAGGTTTACTGTTGCCATAGCTACTCATTGTGGAAGATGGATTACACTGATGGCCCCGGTTCATGACTCCCCGTATCCACACCCTTCGTGGTTGAGAATTTCTAGTCCCTGCCCTCTTCTGACTCAGGCTTGCCTTGGGTCCTGCTTTGGGCATTAGAATGTGGCATCTGTTAGCCTCAAGCCTCCGGGGCCTTGTAGTCTTCTGCAGTCTCTTACTTGTCTTGAAACCCTGCCACTTCTGTATGAAGAATACTGGGCTGGACTCCTGGAGGATGAGGGCCACACGGAGCACAGGCCACTTGTCCCAGCTGAGGCCATCAAACTGAGCTGCAGCCCAGAGACCCCCAGTGGTGTGAGAGAGGCCTATTAAGATCAACAGGGCTGCCTGCCTGACCCATAGCTGACCTCAGCTACCTGAGTATGTCCAGCAGAGATCAGGAGAACTGCTCAGCTGGCCTGTACAGACTCATGAGCAATGACAAGTACTTATTGTTTCATGTTGCTTGGTTTTGAGAGAGTTTACTATGCAGCAATAGCTAACTAATATGCTACTTAAAGTTTTATGTGTGCCAGTTGAAGAAGGGGGTTACGCTAGGTGAGACTATTTGAAAGGTTAGTAACTATATTCCTGTTTGGAAGATTACTAACTATATTACTGAGTACTTAAGAGAACTTAATATGTATAGAGTCTCAAGTTTAGGGATCATATGTAAGTGATTCAGAGTAAACACTGGAATAAAACAGATCTGGTTCCAAATCCCTGCTCTACCAGTTACTAAATGTGTACCTTTGGTCAAATTTCTGAACCATTTCTATGACTCGATTTCCTCTCCCAAAAAATGGAGATAATAATAGTTATTGGGAGGGTTGCTGTGACAATAAAGCAAATGTATGCCTAGTGTTTAGGATGGTGCCTGGCACACATTGAGTGCTCAAGAAATACTACCTACTCTTCCTTTGTTTCTCAACATTTATTTATTTGGCTGTGTGGAGTCTTAGTTGCTGCATGCAGGATTGTTAGTTGCAGCATGTGGGATCTATTTCCATCACCAGTGATTAAACCTAGGCCCCTTGCATCGAGGGCACAGAGTCTGAGCCACTGACCACCAGGGAAGCCCCCGCAGTTTTCCTGGTAATGGTGAATTTAATCTCCAGAGGACATCTCTGCGTAGAACCCTGTGGTTACTGCAGGTCCAGTGGATAACATAGGCAGGATTTTGCAACTGATTCATTTAAAGCTTTGATAAGAAAATTATGATTACATATATATTCCCCCCTTTTTAATTATAAAAGTAACATACCTTAAGCAAAAGGGAATCTAGGGGGAAATTCCTGATTCAAAGAAAATTTGTCTTGTGAGCTGTGACTTGTAATTATGAATATTGATCTCCACTTCAGTGCATCGAAGTATACCTTATTATTTTTAAGGAAGAAGTGTGCACACCATGCTGAGTTGTGAGACAAGGGCATAAATCTATCTTTGTTGAAAATTATAACAATTTACCTCATATTTTATTGACCAAGGAAGCAAAGCAATTATCCACAATATATGATGTAGGGAAAAAATCATGACTATATGAGCTCTCATGTGAAAGTTTAACTCAGCAGGATATCTCAAAAGGAAATCATATTTTGGTTTAATGTTCAGGACAAAACTTCCTGCCATGATCAATTCCTCACTGGCTTTCAGATGGCATTCACTGACGTTTATACCTGATGGAGAAAGAAAACTCATCTCTCCTGGTGGGGTGGGGGGCGGTGATGAGTCAAGGTAGAAAGTCTTCCCAGTCTAGAGAGAGGAATGCTGTGTCTACTCCTTGTTCCTGAGCAGAATCAGGCTGCCTGAGCATTCACTGATTCTGTTGACTCTCAGTTGATTTAATTTAAAAAATAATCAAAATAAAACTGACCCTTTCCCTAAAAGCTTGGCTTCTTTCGTTTTGTCTTCATCATGTGATTGGAGTATCTGATTTTACCTACATGCCTGTGAGTATCCACAGTACTGCTGATAACAATCTAGGGGTTCCTGATACCTGGAGTGTATCAGGGAGCTCCAGCATCCTGTTTTAGAGGGAGGGGCAAGTTCCTCAAATCCCGTTACCCACTAGTGGATCTAGCCCCCCCTCACACGGTCAGATGGAGGCTCTCTGTCTGTAGGCCACTTGTGTGTGTTATTCCAAGAATCACGGTGAATGCACTTGACATTATCACAAACATTTATCTGTGAGTTGTCTGGAAGAGATACTGACTCCCCAGTGGGCTACAGAGGAAATCTGTGATCACACCAAGGTTTGTGCTAGGCTGCTGTGTGATTCCCGCTCAGGCGATCCTGAGGTTCTTGGGTCACACCTTCCTGCAGCTTCACTCCCGGAGGGCAGCAGTGTGGGTGGGTGGGAAAGAGCTGTTGGGCAACCACAGTCCATAAGTGGGGCTGTTTACGGTGCATTCCCCCTGGATTAGTTGGCATTTGGGCCTTATCAGTGGTTAAATATTATGACCATCACCCCTGGTTACAAGTGACAGAAACCTAAGGTTTTTAGTGTACCTCTCCAAATCCAGGAAGCATTGAATGTCTGTCTGTCTATCTCTCGATTTCTTCCTCTCCCCACCTCCCATACCCATATGTGGCTCTCTGCTTATTTTTTAGCATAGCAAAAGATGGCTGTCTCATAGCTCCTATTTCTGTCCATTTCAAGGCTCTAGTAGAAACTAATCAGAGTCTCTGAATCGTAATTCTGAATTCCTGGGGGAAAGTATCTAATTAGCCAGGTTTGGGTTAGGTGCATCTCTGGATGGTGGCTAGGGGGTCCCAGTCACATTATGTAACCATACCATCTTGCTGGCCCCTGTGAGTGATGGGGTAGGCAGTTAGCAGAGAAGGACATGGTGATAGGTGGCTTCTGAGATGGCTCTCAGTGATTATTGTGACTATTGGCATCCACAGGAATTATCCTCTGTGTGATTCCCTCCTCTGGAATGTGAACTGGGTCTGGTGACTACTGCTTCTAAAGTGAACAGACTGCCCAAATTAGGTTGCAGAAGACTGGCACTATCATCTTGCCCAGATTATTTCTCTCTGGTTCTTGTTTTATTTGCTCTGGTATAGCAAGCTGCCATATTTTGCTCTGTGGAGAGATTCATGGGGCAAAGAATTGAGGGTGCCGTCTGGCCAAGTACCAACAAGGAACCAAATCCTGCCAGCAACCCTGGGAGTGAGCTTGGAAGCAGATCTTTTCCCGTTCCCTTTCCCTTGAGATGACTACAGTCCCAGCTGACACCTTGATTATAGCTTTGTGAGGGATCCAGAGCCAGAAGCACTCAGCTATGCCGAGATTCCCAACCCATAGAAACTGTAAGATAATAGATGTTGTGTGTTTAGCCATTAAATTTTACTCCACCATTCCAAAAGTTCCACCCCTAAGTGACTACATTTTGGACTAGTCTGTTATGCAGTGGTAGATAACCAGCTTGGAACATGGTGACTGGAGGGGCTCTGAGGTCATTTATGTTCATGTCTTGTCCTAACTTCACCGTGAGCCAGCTGTGTGGTTTTGTACAAGCTGTTGAACCTGTTCAAGTCGCATTCTCTTCTGTAGAAATGACATAACAGTAATATGGTTGTTGGGAGGGCTAAATGAGTAACCCAGTGCAAGCACCAAGTTTAGTTATATTAATATTCATTCATTCACTAATATTAACATTAGCAATATCAGTCAAGTCTAACTATTATAATTGAGCTTTCACAGCTCTGCTAACTCTATACTCTTGGGTTGTTGGTTGCCTCAGTTTCTTCAGAGAAGTGGAGAATTCTGTGCCCTTTACAGGAATGATATAGAGAGGAACATAAAATACCCCAAAATCTCTTTAAAGCAAATAGCTTTTTAACTGGTAAATAAGGAGGACTGTTTTCCTTTTACTCTTTTCGGTTTCCTGGTAAAGAACAATTTCATATCATGGAGAAGTTAAATTACAGAATTCGTGCTCTCCAGTTCCAAAATATCAAAAAAAAAATCGAGTTGATAGAATTTGTTTTTGCAGCTTCCTTCCCACAAAGGCATCCAACAACCTTCTGCAACCAATTATTTTGTGCATGGAAATGCCAGGGCACTAGGCAGGTGGCAATCCATCACCGAGACGGAGCCTGCAGATGAAGAGCAGGGGGATGATCGTTGGTGCTTAAAAGGTTTCTGCCTTCTGAAGCCAAAGCCTGTTGTGTCAAAGGTTTGATGGGATTTGCTCATTAATTCCAAGCTCCAGTGCTCAGTTGCCATGCTTTCATTACTCCTTGGGGATGCTGTTTTTCTCCCACTGGCAGCTGTGGACTTTGTGAGATGGTGGGAGATGTCAGGTTTTCAGATCTCCCACCCACGTCACCTCCATTCCCCTTCTATTTCATCCCAAGACCACTGCCCAAGCCCAGCTTCCCCATGCATCTCCTGCCTCGCTGTGGGTTTATCACAGTGCCTGGCGCTCGGCCTGCCTCCTCTCATCTCCACTCCTTCACCCTGCTGCCCTGCTTTCCTTCCTGAGCTGGCTGCTGAGTGGGGAGCAGCTTGGCTCACCCACTTTTGCTGCCCCCACTTTTTTCTGCCAAGTACCACAGAATCCCTTTCTGTGTTAAGGGTGACAGTACTCCTGGCTGAGCAAACACAGAACAGAAGAAAGAGTAAATGAGAGGCGTGGTAGTCAGATACCCTTTGAAAGAACACACCAAGATTCTTGAAACGGGCCTGCCACTGCCACGTGGCTGGCGTCTGCTACGTCCATCACATTTCGTCTCCTCCCCCTCCCAACCTTGTCCCCAAGGATGGTAGAGTGAGATAACTAGCCTCCTCACGATGGGAGAAACACTGCTTTTTTGCTTCCAGAATCACTCAACGAAATAAGCCAGTTAAAAATAATTACCAGCAGTGACCAAACAGGGAAACAGCTTATCCTCATGCTTTAAACTGAAAAGTATCCAACAAAAAGAAAAGCAGATTTTGGTGTGACTTCGTGCAGCCCCTTTACCACCGTTTCCCCCAGAGAGTGATACATAGGGAAACCTTGAGAATTCCCACCATCCCCTGATTTAGACAGCAACAGCACAGAAGGTATAAAACAGATGAAAGACTGCCCCCCCCAAAAAAAAGTCTACAGAGGAAATTAATAAGAACATGGATTCAGTAAGCCAAGGCTTAAAACAAGACAAAACAAAACCCACCTACTTCAGTAATGAAATTTAACAAACCACAAGATGAATGGAGAGGTCAGGAGAGAAGAACTAATGTGACACTAATTGCCAGGTGATCATGAAATAAATTCTGTAAGCTCATGAGGGAAAAAAATCTACATGTCCTTTGAGAATAAAGGAGACATTTTTAAGCTTGCTCAAACTTCGTACCTAGGTGCCCTCTTGAGAAAACAAACAAAAAAACCAAAAAACTCTTGGAACCATGATAAAAAGACATAAATGGAGAAAGCATAGTAAAAGGAAATGAATCAGCTTTTATTTGATGATACTAAGGTTTGGGCCTGTTCAACTGCAAGAGTGCACTCCCATCTATTGACTTGGGGAAGACTGTGGGAAGCAGAGCTATTTGGGACTGAAACTGGAACTCAGTGAAATCTGAGATGCCTAGGATGCATTCAAGTGGAGGTATTGAGTGGTAGTTTTGTATGTAAGAGAGGTTGGAAGAGAGATCTAGGTTGGAGATATAGGTCTAGGAATCATAGAGGTAGAGGTGCTATTTATGGCTTGAGGCTGGATGAGATCGCTCAGGGAATTAGTGTAGAGAGGGTCAAGGAATGAGCTGTGGTTAATCTCGGTGTTAAGCATCAACAGAAAGGAGAAATGAACAAAAACTAGGCGTGAGAGTCAGTGAGGAAGGAGGTAAACCAGGAGGTGGTGGTGTCAGGAAAGCCAAGGGAAGGGTGGGTATTCAGGAAAAGTAGGTGATTAACTGTGTCAAGTGTAGCTGAGAGCTCAGAATAAGAAGAGACTTGAAAATTGTCCCCCGCCTTTGGCAATGCAGGAATCACAAGTGACCTTAACAAGAGCTCTTTCAGTGGAGTTGTATAGTTGAAAGCTTGATTGGAGAGAATTTAAGAGACAGTTTTCAAGAAATGCTGTTGTATTTGAGGCGAAGCAAAGAGAAGGTAACCGGTTGGGATGGTGGGGTCAAGATAATGCTTTTCTTAATTAATAGATTTTATATTTTTTTAAGGGCAGTTTAGGTTTACTGAAAATTGAGCAAGTAGTACAGAGTTCTCTCTGCCCCCTTCTCAGGGTTTTCTCTCTTATTAACATCTTGCATTAGTGTGGTATATTTGCTACAACTGAGCCAATATTGGTACAGTATCATTAACTAAAGTCTCTAGTTTATATTAGGGTTAATTCTTTGTGCCAAACAATTCCATGGGTTTTGACATGCATCATGTCTTGTATCATTTTAGTATCCTACAGAATAGTTTCACTGCTGTTAAAAAAAAAAAAAATCCCCTATGCTCCAAGGATAATGCTTTTTAAGATGGGACTACATGTGGTCAATAAAAGAGAAGAGGGACAATTCTAATTCTGTTAAGCAGTTGGCCAGCTGGCTGTAGCCTCAGCAGTGAGCTCTGGGTTGAAGAAGTAACTCAAACAGTCATCAGCTTATTTAAGGATTGCCTGGAGATCAATGAGCCATCTTAGTGGGGCATGTAGACTGAGAAGAGTGGAAGGCCTAGTGGAGAACTCGGGACACCAACGTGTAATGCATAGCTGGAGGTATTGGAGCCCGCAGAGAAGTTGAAGGAAGAAGGAGCATAGGAGGAAAACCAGGAGGTTGTGTTGTCACCAAAGTCACAGGAAGAGAATGTTCAAAGAAGGAAGACCACAGGGTTGAATAGTGCCAGAAATTCAGTAAAGATAAGGGCAAAGTAGTAGTCCAGGTTGAATGTAGCAATAAAGAAGGTTATTTCACATCTTCAGTGAGAGACTTTAAGGGATATGAAAGAGGAGAAACACATTTTTCATGAGCTGAAGAATTACTGGGGGGTGATGATGTGAAAGCCATGAGCATACAACTCTTTCAAGAACTTTGGCCAAGAAGGAGGTAGCGGAGAGATAGGACAATGATTGAAGCAAAACATGAGTATGAGAGACTTATTTTCAAGATGGTAGAGACATGCATATGTAAATGTTGATGGAAGCAGGAGCGAGGGTGTGGGGAGAGGCTCCTCTGTGCCTATGGCATGCAGTTCAGTGAGAGATACAGGAGAGAGAAATGATGGATCGAATCAGATCCCCTGATAAGGTGGAAAGACCTGGGACACAGAGAACAGAAGGAGGGGTTAGTCTTTGACTTCATTGAATTATGACAGGAAGACCAGAGAGTGGGTGCAGACAAGTTTGGGATGAGTGGCAGAATCCTGAAGGAGTTCTCTCCTGATGGCTTCTGTTTCCTTTGTGAGGGAGGAGGTGAGGTCATCTCCTGTGATGATAGGGTAGGAAATACGAGAAGAATGGAAGAAGTCCAAAGTCTCTGGAAAAGAAAAAGACTAGTCATTTGGAAACACAGAAAGGGAATCAGAGAAATAGAAGGGAGTTTGTTCCATATTGTTCTTTGTCTACTGAACCCAAGAAATGTACCTCTTCTCTTTTCAAAATGTTGAGGGGATTCAACATCGGTCTTTACTGCCATCACCCGTCACATCCACAGCAGGGCGTTGTTTTTGCTTTGGCTCTGTCTCTTCATTCTCTCTGGAGTTATTTCTCCACTCTTCTCCAGTAGCATATTGGGCACCTACCGACCTGCGGAGTTCATTTTTCAGCATCATATCTTTTTGCCTTTTCATACTGTTCATAGGGTTCTCAAGGCAAGAATACTGAAGTGGTTTGCCATTCCCTTCTACAGAGCACCGTGTTTTGTCAGANCCACTGGACCCCCAGGAAATTCCTCATTTTCTTTTTTTAAAATTTGCTTTTTCATCTGTTCCACCATTTAAAAATATAATCTCTGAGCCAGATCTTATGCTAATCACTGGAACACGCTGTTGCTACAGTGTGTTGTTCCTGTACCACACACACACATTTTGATAAGTGACACTGAGGAGAAAAACAAGGTCAAATAGGATCCTAAAAGTAATCTTATCTCGGAGTTGGAGAAGGTGTGCGTGAAGAAGAAGCATTTGCTTTGGGTCCTAACGGATGAAACAGGTATTATCAGGGTGAAAAAAAGAAGAAATCAGAGCAGAANTGACACTGAGGAGAAAAACAAGGTCAAACAGGATCCTAAAAGTAATCTTATCTAGGAGTTGGAGAAGGTGTACGTGAAGAAGAAGCACTTGCTTTGGGTCCTAACGGATGAAACAGGTATTATCAGGGTGAAAAAAAGAAGAAATCAGAGCAGAAGTGCATCTCAGGGAGACTTCCCTGGTGGTCCAGTGGCTAAGACTCCAGGCTACCAATGCAGGGGGCCTGGGTTTGATCCCTAGTCAGGAAACTAGATCCCACATACTACCAACTAAGAGTTTGCACACCACAACTAAAAATCCCGCATGCTGCAAGGAACTGCTTGTGCAAAGGCTCTGTGGCAGAAAACCTTTGACAGGAGGCCGATGGAGTTAGAGGTTAGGAGAGGAGGAGAGGGAGACAGCCCCCCTGAGCCCAGGCAGGAGGGCAGGAATCATGACTTTGGACTCCTAGGATGGTGAGGAAAGTGGGGACTCACCGGAGGGTCTGGAGTTTGCTCTGGGGGTGCCTGAGGCCCTCACACAGCAGCAGCACCCCGGGGTCCCCCAGGTCATTCAGGCTTAGGTCCAGCTCCACCAGGCTCTGGTTCACGCGGAGGGTGGATGCCAGGTCTTCACATGCAGCACCGGTGAGGAGACAGATCTTCAGCCTGCAAAATCCAGTTCGGCGTGTGCTCAGGAGGGTTTCCTGTACAATGCTGATGCTATCCTCACTGCCCCCAATCTTTTTAAAAAATTTTTATTACAGTAGACTTGATTTACAATGTTCTTTTAATACCGTGTTCTTTTAATACAATACAATGTTCTTTTAATAGCAAAGTGACTCAAGTTATGTGTTCTTTTTCATATTCTTTCCATTAGGGTTTATCACAGGATATTGGATATAGCTCCCTGTGCTGTACAGTAGGACCTTGTTTATCCATTCAGTTTATAATAGTTAGCATCTGCTAACCCCAAACGCCCAGTCCTTCCCTCCTCCACCCTCCCTTCCCCTTTGCAACCACAAGTCTGTTCTCTGCAATAGTGAATCTATTAGTTTCATAGATAAGTTTATTTGTGTCACATTTTAGATTCCACATATAAGTGATATCATTTTGGATTCCACGAGTAAGTGATATCATCTGTCTGTCTCTTTNTCTTGGAACCATGATAAAAAGACATAAATGGAGAAAGCATAGTAAAAGGAAATGAATCAGCTTTTATTTGATGATACTAAGGTTTGGGCCTGTTCAACTGCAAGAGTGCACTCCCATCTATTGACTTGGGGAAGACTGTGGGAAGCAGAGCTATTTGGGACTGAAACTGGAACTCAGTGAAATCTGAGATGCCTAGGATGCATTCAAGTGGAGGTATTGAGTGGTAGTTTTGTATGTAAGAGAGGTTGGAAGAGAGATCTAGGTTGGAGATATAGGTCTAGGAATCATAGAGGTAGAGGTGCTATTTATGGCTTGAGGCTGGATGAGATCGCTCAGGGAATTAGTGTAGAGAGGGTCAAGGAATGAGCTGTGGTTAATCTCGGTGTTAAGCATCAACAGAAAGGAGAAATGAACAAAAACTAGGCGTGAGAGTCAGTGAGGAAGGAGGTAAACCAGGAGGTGGTGGTGTCAGGAAAGCCAAGGGAAGGGTGGGTATTCAGGAAAAGTAGGTGATTAACTGTGTCAAGTGTAGCTGAGAGCTCAGAATAAGAAGAGACTTGAAAATTGTCCCCCGCCTTTGGCAATGCAGGAATCACAAGTGACCTTAACAAGAGCTCTTTCAGTGGAGTTGTATAGTTGAAAGCTTGATTGGAGAGAATTTAAGAGACAGTTTTCAAGAAATGCTGTTGTATTTGAGGCGAAGCAAAGAGAAGGTAACCGGTTGGGATGGTGGGGTCAAGATAATGCTTTTCTTAATTAATAGATTTTATATTTTTTTAAGGGCAGTTTAGGTTTACTGAAAATTGAGCAAGTAGTACAGAGTTCTCTCTGCCCCCTTCTCAGGGTTTTCTCTCTTATTAACATCTTGCATTAGTGTGGTATATTTGCTACAACTGAGCCAATATTGGTACAGTATCATTAACTAAAGTCTCTAGTTTATATTAGGGTTAATTCTTTGTGCCAAACAATTCCATGGGTTTTGACATGCATCATGTCTTGTATCATTTTAGTATCCTACAGAATAGTTTCACTGCTGTTAAAAAAAAAAAAAATCCCCTATGCTCCAAGGATAATGCTTTTTAAGATGGGACTACATGTGGTCAATAAAAGAGAAGAGGGACAATTCTAATTCTGTTAAGGAGTTGGCCAACTGGCTGTAGCCTCAGCAGTGAGCTCTGGGTTGAAGAAGTAACTCAAACAGTCATCAGCTTATTTAAGGATTGCCTGGAGATCAATGAGCCATCTTAGTGGGGCATGTAGACTGAGAAGAGTGGAAGGCCTAGTGGAGAACTCGGGACACCAACGTGTAATGCATAGCTGGAGGTATTGGAGCCCGCAGAGAAGTTGAAGGAAGAAGGAGCATAGGAGGAAAACCAGGAGGTTGTGTTGTCACCAAAGTCACAGGAAGAGAATGTTCAAAGAAGGAAGACCACAGGGTTGAATAGTGCCAGAAATTCAGTAAAGATAAGGGCAAAGTAGTAGTCCAGGTTGAATGTAGCAATAAAGAAGGTTATTTCACATCTTCAGTGAGAGACTTTAAGGGATATGAAAGAGGAGAAACACATTTTTCATGAGCTGAAGAATTACTGGGGGGTGATGATGTGAAAGCCATGAGCATACAACTCTTTCAAGAACTTTGGCCAAGAAGGAGGTAGCGGAGAGATAGGACAATGATTGAAGCAAAACATGAGTATGAGAGACTTATTTTCAAGATGGTAGAGACATGCATATGTAAATGTTGATGGAAGCAGGAGCGAGGGTGTGGGGAGAGGCTCCTCTGTGCCTATGGCATGCAGTTCAGTGAGAGATACAGGAGAGAGAAATGATGGATCGAATCAGATCCCCTGATAAGGTGGAAAGACCTGGGACACAGAGAACAGAAGGAGGGGTTAGTCTTTGACTTCATTGAATTATGACAGGAAGACCAGAGAGTGGGTGCAGACAAGTTTGGGATGAGTGGCAGAATCCTGAAGGAGTTCTCTCCTGATGGCTTCTGTTTCCTTTGTGAGGGAGGAGGTGAGGTCATCTCCTGTGATGATAGGGTAGGAAATACGAGAAGAATGGAAGAAGTCCAAAGTCTCTGGAAAAGAAAAAGACTAGTCATTTGGAAACACAGAAAGGGAATCAGAGAAATAGAAGGGAGTTTGTTCCATATTGTTCTTTGTCTACTGAACCCAAGAAATGTACCTCTTCTCTTTTCAAAATGTTGAGGGGATTCAACATCGGTCTTTACTGCCATCACCCGTCACATCCACAGCAGGGCGTTGTTTTTGCTTTGGCTCTGTCTCTTCATTCTCTCTGGAGTTATTTCTCCACTCTTCTCCAGTAGCATATTGGGCACCTACCGACCTGCGGAGTTCATTTTTCAGCATCATATCTTTTTGCCTTTTCATACTGTTCATAGGGTTCTCAAGGCAAGAATACTGAAGTGGTTTGCCATTCCCTTCTACAGAGCACCGTGTTTTGTCAGAACTCTCCACTATGACCCGTCCATCTTGGGTGGCCCTACACTGCATGGCTCATAGTTTCAGTGAGTTAGATGCTGGGCAAGATTGAAGGCAGGAGGAGAAAGGGATGACAGAGGATGAGATGGTTGGATGGCATCACTGACTTGATGGGCATGAGTTTGTGCAAGCTCTGGGAGTTGGTGATGTACAGGGATGCCGGGCGTGCTGCAGTCCATGGGGTCGCAAAGAGTCAGACACGACTGAACGACTGAACTGAACTGAAAGGGGATTCAAACTGAATGATCAAGAAGGTTGTGGATCAGTTGGTCTTGGATTCCTCTAGGTCTCCTGAGAGTCATTGTCAACAAACCCCTCGCCTCCTTCCTTGTCTCAGCTTTAGGTTCTCTCGTGAGCCTTCCTCAGCTCCTGGGCTTGAAGGTGTGAAGGGATTGTTCGTGTGACTCCAGCAGGGACTGTGGAAATGGAATCAGGATGCTGGGATTCGGGATGAGACAGAGAGGATGTTTAGTGAAGGAACTAGACACATAGGAGTATCTGTTTACTATCTTCTACAGCAAGGTCCCTAACCTATGGCCCATAAGCCAGATCTGGCCCACTGCCTGCTTGTGTAATAAGTGTATTTCAGTACAGCTATGTCTGTGGTTGCTTTCCAGCTGTAGCATCAGAGTTAAATGGTTGTGACAGGGGCCTTATGGCCCACAACGCTGAAAATATTTACTATCTGGCCTTTTTACAGAAAATGTTTGTCAACCTCTGTTCTAGAGGAAAGATGGGGATGTTTTGGAGGAAGGATAACCTTGAGAAAACCCCGACTTCTGAGTCTGTTTCCTTTTCTGAAAAATAAGGACACCATTCATTAAATCGTTCTTTCATTTAACAAACATTTATCGATTGCTCACTATGTGCCAGAAGCTGGGAGAGAGAGATCAATAAGACCCAGCCTTGTTCTTTCAAAGCCCAATAAGCGGAGATAGATGGGTAAGCAAATAGCTGGCATGGTTAGAGATAAATGCTCTGTGCGTGCCATGGGGATGAGGGAGGCGTCTCACCTGGGCCAGATGGATCTGGGAAGGCTTCATAGGAAAACAGAAGAGGAGGGACTCATCAGCATGGGGGGGTTGCTGTGGAGGAAGATGAAATCAGCCAAGGATTCTTGCAGGCTGAGGGGAGATCAAGGGGAATGAAGGAGGGTGAGTACTTGGAAGCACCAAGATAGAAAGGATAGGCGAAGGGAAACAGAGAAGGAGCAGTGAGAGAGGCAGAAGGAGAATCAGGAAAGTGTCAGGAGTACCAGCAGGACACACACGGCCCCCCGATTCTACCACCCTGCCCTGCCTAGCTGATCACTGCCAGTCCAGCAGGGCCCAGATGTGGTTTCACAACTGACTCAACACAGTGTTCAGAGCAGGCACCATCAATCAGCATTTGCCCCCGTGATGAAACCCAGGGTGATCTTAACATATACACAATCAATTTGTTAATTATAAAGCACCCCTAAATTGTAATGTGGTATTACTATCAACTGTTAGTAAAATAAAATGCAAGAAAAACTCAATAATATGGTAATATGTGTAATTCAACCTAGATATCAGAATTGAAATCTATTTTGATAATGTAAACATAACACAAAACTTAAACTATTTTTAATAGATTCATTATCCTCTTTTCAAATTGAATCTGAGACACATACTCATTCCTGAAAATCATCCATACATATGATTTCATTGAGCAAATGGATTTCTACAGTGTGTGGGAGTTTGAATGGATTTAAGAATGAGGCAGATTGTCCTCTTTTTTTTTTTATGCTTAAAAGTTTTGGGAAATATTTCAAACATTCAAAGAAGTAAAGAGAATAATATAACACCCGTGTATCTACTACTTAGATTTTTTTTAAAGTGCTAGCATTTTGCCACTGCTTCAGAACTTAATAATAAGAGTAAAAACATTGTGGATACAGTTGAGGTCCCTTTTGTGCCTCTTTCTCATCCCTTCTGTCTTCCAGAGCTTACCATTCTCTGAAAGTTAGAGTGTGCATCTTCCTTCTCTGTGGTTTTATATTTTTTCTACATTTGTATCAATAAACACGAAGCAGAATTTTTTCATGTGTTTTTAAACATTACACAAATGGTAAGGCAGTATAAAACTTCTGCCACTTGCCTTTATCATTTTCCTCTGTGTTTTTGAGCAGCAGCCATGCTGATCTGTGTATTCATTCATTTTACAAAGCTGGTCCTCTTTCCATTCTTTGAAACCTGCCCAAATTGTTAAAGACAGTGAATACATTTGACAGCTTCTCAGTGACAGATATGAAATAATTTGGTCTCAATTGTCTTCTCAGTTTTCATTTTCTCTTCCTTCGTCTCCCTCCCTCTTTTCCTCTCCTGCTCTGTTATGGGTTTTGAATGTAAAAAGAAATAGTGAAAGAAGGAAAATTCTAAAAGGAAGGTCTGCACCCTATCTTCCAGAAAATAGATTTCCCCCCACCCCCTCCAGGAGCAGCTAACATTTATCACATACCAAGTGCAAAAACCTACACTAAGTGCTTTATATTCATTTGCTAATCCTCAGTGTGACCCTTGGAGATCTTCCTTGCCCCAAGTCATAAAGCTAGTTTGTGAAGATTTTAACCTAGACACTCAGATGGTAGAGCTGATAAAGGCTTAACCATTCAAAAAGAGAAGCCATATTGAGCCCAAGTAGGGACAGTGTTAGGTGAGCTATTATCTGTAAGAATCCCCAAGGTTAATGCTTTAATAACTTTTGATCTCACTTCTAAGTTAAGTATCACAATGATTGTTAATAATAAATAATAACAAAGTACTTACTTAATTCACAAGCTTGAGAGTTAACCTCAGATTAATTTTCTCACCTGAACTTCAGCCACCCATTGATTTCAAACTCTTGCCAGGATATTTCTGCTTGGCTATTCCTCTATCATCCCTTACTCTGTAAGTACCAAACAGTTATTTCTTTTCTTCTTGACCATTTCTAGTTGCTGCAAATTCTGGCACCTCAGCTTGGTATCCGTGGCTCTCTGTACTCTGGTTCTTCACTGCCTGCTGTGGGTTGAATTGTATCCCCACAAAATTCATATTTTGAAGCCCTTCCCCTCAATGTGATGCTATTTTGAGATGGAGCCTTTGGGAGGTAATTAGGTTTAGGGACAGGACTGAGCACCTAACACTAGGTTCAGATGAGTTCATGGGTGGGCATCCCCATGATGGGATTAGCGCCCTTGTATGAAAAGACCAGAAAGCTGACTCACTCTCTCTGTCTTGTGAGGACACAATGAGAAGGCAGCCTTCTGCAAGCCAGGAAGAGAGCTCTCACCAGGAACCAGTCTTCCCACACCTGAATTTCAGACTCCCGCCTCCAGTACTGTGAGAAACAAAGTTCTGTTGTTTAAGATACCTAGTGTAGGGTATTTGTTATAGCAGCCTAAACTGACTAAGCATTTTAATCTTTTTAAGTTTTAATATATATTTAGTATTTTAATCTTTTTCAGTTTCTATCCCTTTTGAGCAATTATCCTTCTTGCCTGTTTTTCTACCTGTGTTATTTTCCTGAGCTAGGCTGGTACTTCCTCTACCCAAATAATAGCAGCCTTTTAAGGAAAAAATTAAAGTCTCTTTTCCCTTCCACTTTCTCCTTCTTTCAGTTCAGTTCAGTCACTCAGTCGTGTTTGACTTTTTGCAACCCCATGGACTGCAGCATGCCAGGCCTCCTTGTCCATCACCAACTCCGGGAGTTTACCTAAACTCATGTCCATTGAGTCAGTGATGCCCTCAAACCATCTCATCCTCTGTCATCCCCTCTCATCCCTCCTTCAATCCCAGCATTAGGGTCTTTTCAAATGAGTCAGCTCTTCGCATCAGGTGGCCAAAGTATTGGAGTTTCAGCTTCAACATCAGTCCTTCCAATGAATATTCAGGACTGACTGCCTTTAGGATGGACTGAGTGGATCTCCTTGCAGTCCAAGGGACTCTCAGATTCTTCTCCAACACCACAGTTCAAAAGCATCACTCTTCAGCATCCAGCTTTCCTTATAGTCCAACTCTCACATCCATACATGACCACTGGAAAAACCATAGCCTTGACTAGATGGACCTTTGTTGGCAAAGTAATGTCTCTGCTTTTGAATATGCTATCTAGGTTGGTCATAACTTTCCTTCCAAGGAGTAAGTGTCTTTTAATTTCATGGCTGCAGTCACCAACTGCAGTGATTTTGGAGCCCCCCAAAATAAAGTCAGCCACTGTTTCCCCATCTATTTCCAATGAAGTGATGGGACCAGATGCCATAATCTTACTTTTCTGAATGTTGAGCTTTAAGTCAACTTTTCACTCTCCTCTTTTTCATCAAGAGGCCTTTTAGTTCCTCTTCACTTTCTGCCATAAGGGTGATATCATCTGCATATGTGAGGTTATTGATATTTCTCCCAGCAATCTTGATTCCAGCTTGTGCTTCCTCCAGTCCAGCATTTCTCATGATGTACTCTGGATATAAGATAAATAAGCAGGGTGACAATATACAGTCTTGATGGACTCCTTTTCCTATTTGGAACCAGTCTGTTGTTCCACGTCCACTTCTAATTGTTGCTTCCTGACCTGCATACAGATTTCTCAAGAGGCAGGTCAGGTGGTCTGGTATTCCCATCTCTTTCAGAATTTTCCACAGTTGATTGTGATCCACACAGTCAAAGGCTTTGGCATAGTCAATAAAGCAGAAATAGATGTTGTTCTGGAACTCTGTTGCTTTTTCAATGATCCAGCGGATGTTGGCAATTTGATCTCTGGTTCCTCTGCCTTTTCTAAAACCAGCTTGAACATCTGGTAGTTCACGGTTCACATATTGTTGAAGCCTGGCTTGAAAAAATATTTATTTTAATATATATACATGTTTATTTTAATATAAAAATATTTATTTTAAAAATATTTATTTATTTGGCTGCACTGGATCTCAGTTGTGGCATGCACAATCTTTGATCTTCATTGTGGCATGAGGGATGTCTAGTTGCAATAGGAGAAACACTTAGTTGTGGCATTTGAACTCTTAGTTATGGCATGTGGGATCTAATTCTCTGACCTGGGATCAGACCTGGGCCCCCTGCGTTGGGAGGATGGATCTTAGCTGCTGGACCACCAGGGTGCTGTGCTGTGCTGTTCTTATTCACACAATCGTGTCTGACTCTGTGCAACCTCATGGAGTGTAGCCCACCAGGCTCCTCTGTCCATGGGGATTCTCCAAGTAAGAATACTGGAGTAGGTTGCCATGCTCTCTTCCAGGGGAACTTCCTAACCCAGAGATTGAACCCAGGTCTCCTGCATTGCAGGCAGATTCTTTACTATCTGAGCCAACAGGGAAACCCGGACCACCAGCGAGGTTCCTCTATTTGTTTTTTAATGGAAAGAGATACCATTTTTGTCTTTTGTGATACGAATCTCTATTTCCCTCCATATTTTATTATGAAAAATTTTAATAGAGAAAGGCTGAAAGAATTATGTGTCCACTACCTAGATTTTACAGTTGTGAACATTTTGCTATACTCACTTTATCATTGATACATCCTTCCATTCACCCACCAACTCATCTTCTGTGTAGTACATTTCAAAGTAAGGTGCAGATATAATATACTTCTCCCCTAAACACTTCAGCATGCAAATGGTTAACCTAAAGCTCAATATTTGTGTATGACTCCTTTTTATAAAGCAAAATTTTTATTTAGTGGAATGCTAATCTGAATTGTACCATTTGATGACTTTTGACAAATACATATACCTCTTAACCTAAATCCCCTATCAAGATACAGAGCATTTCTATTACCCCAGAAAACTCCCTCTGGGGTTTTGGAACCACGATTTGTACATTGTCGCCTCACAGAACCTGAGGATGTAATTAGAGACTCAGCAAGTCGATTGTGATAAATGATCATGGAAGCAGTTTATATTTTATTTGCTTTGACAGAGAATTATAATCAGAGTAGAGGCTGGGGAGTCAGTTGTTTTAATTCTTGTATGCTACTTATGTTGTATCATGCCAACTGAAGACGTAAAGAACTCTTAGGAACTGGAAAGAATAACCAACTGTACCTGGCTTGCACTCAGACATGTGTATGATCATTAAAATATATTTTAAAAAGTTGATACTAAATGCTTTCACATAACTGTGCATTTTAATATAAATGTGCAAATTAGTACAGGGCCTGGTGATTTTCTTTCAATTCTTTAAAGTTTTAAGTATTAATTTAATTCATTTGTAACATTTCATCTATTCCCTCCAAATTTGCAACAATCCATCTTCCTGCTTTTAGGACAAAATGAATAAAACTCATCTTTTAAAAAAATTACTGGCCTACTATAAGCATTTCTGGCTTGAATGTGGACTATAAAGTGGTTTTCAAATTATTGGAGGCAATTTCTAGGAAATCTCTCTGGAACAGATTGGCCTTGGAGTCAGCCGACCTAGGTCCAAACCTTGACTACACTACTAATTGACTGCAAGACCTTCAGCAAATTTCTTAACCACTCTGGTCCTTGATTTCTCTGTTTATAAAATGGAGATGATACATATATTGACCTCATAGAGCTATTGAGAAGAGTAAGTGAAAAATGGCAATTTTCAGGGGTTAGCACATATTACGTACTCAAAAAAGGTTAATGTTGTTATTATTTTAATAAAAACAGACTCACTATAAGTTTTTTTGTTTGGAATGTTTTCTGATATTTATAAACCTTGAGGAGCTTGGTGATGGTGTTTAAGGAATTACATATCCTTTGTCTAGTCTTTGGTCCCGTGAAAGAGCAATAGCCATAACTTTTAGTTAATATTTACTAAGAATCAGATGGAAAAAGCAACCAACTCCCACCAGTAGTTAAGATAAAAAAGATTCACAACATTGAAAGTTGGTAAGGATGTGAAGCAACCAGAATGCTTACATACTGTGGGTAGAGATACAAGATAGTGCAAGCTATTTGGAAAACTCTTTCAGGGTTTTACTTAAAGAGTTACACTTACATCTTCCTCAGTGATTCTCAAAATGACAATAATGCTGAGGTTGAGAAATCCTGATCTGCTTCATGACCCAGCCATATCATGGCTAGATACTTACCCAAAGGTATTTACCCAACAGTACAGAAAATCAGTTCAGTTCAGTTCAGTCACTCAGTCGTATCCGACTCTTTGTGACCCCATGAATCACAGCATGCCAGGCCTCCCTGTCCATCACCAACTCCCGGAGTTCACTCAAACTCATGTCCATCGAGTCGGTGATGCTATCCAGCCATCTCATCCTCTGTCATCCCCTTCTCCTCCTACCCCCAATCCCTCCCAGCATCAGGGTCTTTTCCAATGAGCCAACTCTTCACATGAAGTGGCCAAAGTATTGGAGTTTCAGCTTTAGCATCATATGCTCACAAAAAAACTTTACTGGAATGCTTTGTTATTGTTTGGTCACTAAGTCGTGTGACTCTTTTGCGACCCCATGGACTAGCCCACCAGGGTCCTCCGTCCATGGGATTTCCCAGGTAAGAATACTGGAGTGGGTTGCTGCTTCCTTTTCCAGCGGATCGTCCTAACCCAGGGATTGAACCCATGTCTCCTGCATTGGCACAGATTCTTTACCACTGAGCCACCAGGGAAGCCCCACTGGAATGCTTACAACAGGTTTATTCATAATAGCCCCAAACTGGGAATAAAACTCACATGTCCATCAGTAGAATAATATATTAACTGTATTCTATCCATACAATGACATACTACTTAATAAAAAGAAACAAACTACAGATACAGAAGACAACATGGATGAATATAGTCAGGGTTCAGAACATACTACCCCTAAATAGGGTGCCTTGGCATATTGAATATTTTAAGCTAAAGGAATGTAAGAAGTGGTAGGCACAGGAAAGACTCTGACCTTGCTCTGAAGCAGGTTATAAGAACCTTGGGTGAGAGATGCCCTCCCTATACCTAGAAGAAAGAAACATCCTTCTCTCCAAAGATGGGAGGACTCCAAGAGGAATCTGGATAAACATACCTTGTTAAATTTTCTCCAGTTTAGTACTCTCGTTGTTGTTCAGTCATTAACTCATGTCCAACTATCTGTGACCCCATGGACCACAGCACGTCAGGCTCTTCTGTCCTCCACTATCTCTTGGAGTTTGCTCAAATTCATGTCCATTGAGTCAGTTATGCTATCTAACCATCTCATCCTTTGCCACCACCCCTTCCCCCTTTGCTTTCAATCTTTCCCAGCATCAGGGTCTTTACCAATGAGTCAGCTCTCTGCATCAGGTGGCCAAATTATTGGAGATTCAGCATCAGTCTTTCCAATGAATATTCAGGGTTGATCTCCTTTAGGATTGACTGGTTCAATCTCTTAGTAGTTCAAGGGACTCTCCAGAGTCTTCTCCATCTCCACGGTTTGAAAGCATCGGTTTTTCAGTGCTCAGCCTTCTTTATGGTCCAACTCTCACATCCATACATGATTACTGGGAAAACCATTGCTTTGACTATACAGACCTTTCCTGGCACAGTGATGTCTCCACTTTTGAATACTCTTTCTAGGTTTGTCATAGTTTTTCTTCCAAGGAGTGAGCATCTTCTAATTTCATGGCTGCAGTCACTGTCCACAATGATTTTGGCAATCACAGCCCAAGAAAATAAAATCTGTCACTACTTCCACTTTTTCCCATCTATTTGCCATGAAGTGATGGGAACAGATGCCATGATCTTAGTTTTTTGAATGTTGAGTTTCAAACCAGCTTTTTCATTCTTAGCTCAGGCTCACTTGTCACACTTTCCCACAACATTCTACTTCTTATCAAACCTAGTATAAAAACACTCAGGTTTAAACCTAGTGTGAGAAAGTGTCTTTCAGATCCTCATTTCCTTGTGAAGGCTCTCTTGTCATGCAAAACATTAATAAATTCATATGTTTTTCTCTTGTTAATTTATCTTTTGTTACAGAGCCCAAGCCAAGAATCCTAGACTAGTAAAATAAAATTTCTTTCCTCCCCGACAATACTAAAAAAAAAAATTACAGTGAGTTGAAAGGGGCTGGAAACTAAAATTACAGACTGTAATGATGATAGAATTTATATGACATCTAGAATAGGCAAAACTAAAATATAATGTTAGAAAAAAGATCAATGTTTGCTTCTTGGGGGTGAGAGATTGACTGGGAAGGGGCTCAAGGGAACTTTCTGGAATAAAACTATACTTGGAAAATTTTTCTAAAAATGGCAACCAACTGGTGAGTTAGGAAGATCTTGGAAGATCTTTTTTCTTTCAAACAGCTTTACATTGGTTGCCCATGAAACTCTCCAACAGTTGTATTTTCAGTGTTTCGTTTTAGCTAGTCAGTGTGTAACTGTTTCATTATGGGTTTAGTTTACATCTCTCCAATGACTAATGGAGCTGAGCCTGTATTTATGTTTATTGACCTTTTGGATATCATCTTTTTGAAGTTTTTGTTCCAGTCTTTTGCCCATTTTCCTAATGGGACGTCTTTTCTCATTCGTTTTAGGAGATATATACTCTGGATGCAATCCTTTGTCACATATGTGTATGGTAAATATACATATATATATATATATTTCCCCTTCACTCTCAGTGCTGTCTTATGATAAATAAACATTCTTAATTTTAGTGTCATTTTATGTGTGTGTGTGTATATATATATATTATGATTAGTGCCTTTTCTGTCCTATTATAAACTTTTTGCCTATTTCAAGGTCATGAAGATGTTCTCTTACATTTTCTGCTAAGGGTTATTGTTTGATCTTTAAAATACAGATTGACAATCCAAATGAAATCTATTTTTGTTTATTATGTGAAGAGTCCAGATAAAGTCTTTTCCATATAAAATAGATATTCAAATGTCCTAGCATCCTTTTTTAGAAGATACTTTATTTATTTGTTTTTGACTGCATGGGGTCTTTGTTACTGTGTGAGGACTTTCTCTAGTTGTGGTGAGCAGGGGCTTCTCATTGCAGTGGTTTCTCTTTTTGCAGAGCACAGGCTCTAGGTGTGTGGGCTTCGGTAGTTGTGGCACACTACTTAGTTGCCCTGTCACATGTGGGACCTTCCCTGACCAAGGATCAAACCCGTGTATCCTACATTGGCAGGAGGATTATTAACCACTGGGCCACCAGGGAAGCCCCACTATATATATATATATATTATTTTTTTTTGAAAAGACTTTTCTCCACTGATGCATATACTGGAAGAGTTCTAAAATTTGTATGTGTATACACACACACACACGTATATATATGACAAATGGGTCAAACTCCACATATAGTTCTATATTCTCCTATTTTCCTATGACAATTTTGGCATATATAACATATTAATGGCTGCATAGTAGTGTTAGTCGCTCAGTTGTGACTAACTCTTTGTGACCCATGGACTGCAGCCCGCCAGGGTCCTCTGTCCATGGAATTCTCCAGGCAAGAATATTGGAGTGGGTTGCCGTTCCCTTCTTCAGGGCATCTTCCCAACCCAGAGATTGGACCCAGTCTCCTGCATTGCAGACAGATTCTTTATCACCTGAGCCACCAGGGAAGCCCATATATATGTGGTAGCATACAATATTTATTTTTCTCTTTCTGACTTACTTCACTTTGTATAATAGGCTCCAGTATTGTTGTTGATGTTATTAAGATGCCATGATAAACATTTTTTTCCCGAAGTGAGTGCCAGTTGTTTTCTAAAGCGAAATTGCTAGGAGTGGGAATTGCTGGGCTAAGGTGCAAGGTTATTTTAAAGTTTGCCTTCTGTAAAAGTGAAAGTGAAAGTCACTCAGTCATATCCAACTCTTTGCTCCCCTATGGACTGTACAGTCTATGGAATTTTCCAGGCCAGAATACTGGAGTGGGTAGTCATTCCCTTCTCCAGGGCATCTTCCCAACCCAGGGATTCAACCCAGGGATTGAACCCCGGGTCTCCCGCATTGCAGGCGGATTCTTTACGCTGAGCCAGCAGGGAAGGCCTTGTGTTCTGTAAGGTAGTAACAATTTTCACTCTCCCCCAAAATATGTAAGCTTGTTTCTCCATATTCTCACCAATAGCCATTTCTGATCTTTTAAACTATTTGCTAAGTTGAGTGAAAATAAACCTTACTTATTATTATTATTTTTTAAAGTCAAATAGCTTTGTGAAGTGAAAGTCACTCAGTTGTGTACGACTCTGCAACCCGATGGACTGTACAGTCCATGGAATTCTCCAGGCCAGAATACTGGAGTGGGTAGCCTTGGTACCCTACAATAAACCCTGTACTTTCTTTCATCACAACCTGGTGTCAGTAGACTGGCTTCACTTCACATCAGGTAGCCTTTCCTTTCTCCAGGGAATCTTCCCAAGCCAGGGATCGAACCTAGGTCTCCCGCATTGCAGGCAAATTCTTTACCAACTGAGCTATCAGGAAGCCCAAATGCTTTGTACTGTATCCTTACCGGTTATTTTGCTTTTTGAATGGCCTGTTCAATCTTCTCCCGTTTTTCTTTGAGGTTGTCTTGTGAAAGTGAAAAGTGAAAGTGAAGTCGCTCAGTTATGTCTGACTCTTTGCGACCCCATGGACTGTAGCCTACCGGGCTCTTCTGTCCATGGGATATTTCTAGGTAAGGATACTGGAGTGGGTTGCCACTTCCTTCTCGGGGGAGGTTGTCTTATTCGTTTATAAATATCTGTATGTTATGATAACAGTGTTTTTGTAGTTTCCCTAGTTTGGCTTTTTAACCTCCTGTTCTGAGCACCAGTTTTAACAGCCAGTGCTAAGAGTTAAACGCTACCGCAAAGCGAGAGAACCTGGGACGTCCAGGGCCCAGGTGGGCGGGGCCAGCGTGTCTGGGACAGGTTGTCCTCACCCCATTCCACGCCTCCACCTTCGGGGGGCGGGGCCAAAGGACGCTCGGTCTGAGGGCGCAGTTGCCATAGCGGCCGTTGGGCGGGAGGCTGGCGCTTCCCAGCTTCAGGACCCAGCGAAGAAACGAAACCGAGAGCGCAGAGGTCTCTTACGAGCATCGCCGACGTGCGTAACGTTGACGTAAGACGCCAGCTCAGCCTTGAGGCGCACGCGCAGTGCGTGTGTTAGGGCCTTTGGGCCTCCGTCCGCCGGCGTCTCGCGGCGGCGGGGACTGGAGTTGTGCTTCCGGTCTGCGTGTTCTTAGGGCCGCGCCGGCCTCCTCCTCGGTCTTCCGGCGCGCCACCTCCCATCCCTGTGCCAGGGGCTCGGAAGAGCTGAAGTAGCGATGCTCTTGGGAATTATCCCCAGGAGTGGAAGTGGAGAATGCCCTCCTTGAGTGAGGAGAGCAAGTGAAGCGCAGCCTCTCTAGACTCTGGGGGCTGAGGTGGGCGTGAGCCAAGGTAATCTAGGCCCACTTTCTGAACCCGGGTCTTCCTTCGACTTTCCAGTGGATTAGGCAGAGGCTTGGGCCGGGTCAGTGGCTGGGCCACTCGAATGGAACTTGAGACTCATTTCCACTTAGAGGAAACGAGGTTTGGAGTGCCCCTGGCGCAAAGTAAGGCGCTGGATACACACGAGGCATTATTTTCGCTGTTGCTGTGAGGAGGTGGAGCTGTTGGCACCTCTTCTTAAAATTTCTTTGCAAGTGTTAACTGGAGGAGTAACAGCTATTAATGAAACTTTGTGTTAGGCCGGTGAATTTTGCGGGTATTCCCTTAGTGGCTTTGGGCAGAGGTTATATGACTTCTTACTCAATTCTGCGAAACAATAATGATAAAACTGACCCTCGTAGCAGAATAATGATGCCACAAAGCTCTATGGAGTGCTTCATAAGAGGGACAGAGAAACCTTTCCAGAGGATCGTACTGAAAACTTTTTCCTTGTATCTCGTAAATCATATGCATTTTTGTTTTTATTTTGTGTGAGGTGCTATAGTGACGTTGAAGTCCTTAGCTAAGACTTATATTCAGAACCTGATCAGAGGCACGCCTTGTGGGATAGTCTGATATCCCTTTAGTTATTCCATGCATACTTAACTGAATGCTTTCTGTGTACTGAGCATAGTTCTAACTTCTTAATAAGTGAATAAAGAAAACAAAGATCCCTGCCCATTGCAGTTTAGGTTGTAGTTCTGGGAAGACATAAAAAATAGTAAACATAAATAAGTAAATTCCCTGGTGGCTCAGACGGTAAAGCGTCTGCCTGCAATCCCGGAGACCCGGGTTCATTTCCTGGGTTGGGAAGATCCCCTGGAGAAGGAAATGGCAACCCACTCTAGTACTCTTCCCTGGAAAATTTCCATGGACTGTGGAGCCTGGCTCGNTGGGGCGGGCAGATTAGGAGGCGGGGGCATGAGTCAGGGGTTTGGGAGCTGCCCCCAGGGCGCGGGAGCCAGGACCTACTGCCGGCTGGAGCAGGTGTGAGCTCATCTGGGTGCAGAGGCCACTGGTGGCTCCAGGAGCTTGCCGAGGGACCCCCGAGGCTTGTAAGCAGGTGAGCAGGGCAGGGAGGGGCTGGGGTGGTCCTGAGGCACTCGTCCTGAAGGTTTCTGCAGGTGCCCAACCTGAATCTGGGCCCAAGCGGGCATGGGCGCCGGCCCTCCAAGGGGTGCCGGTGGTGGGGTGAGAATGTTACCATGTGTGTTGTTACCCCTCAGGGCACAGGCCCATTGGCATCTGCAGCTGGGAAGAGTGGGGCGGCAGGTGTTAGGGGAAAAAAGGCTGGCACGTGGCAGCAGAGGTGTGTGAGTGTGTGTGGAGGGGCGAACCTGATTCCCCTCCAGGTGTGGGTCCTTGTCAGGCTCCTATTTACCAGCCCCTTGAATCACACAGGCTAGGGTCTCCCAGCCGCCCAGCCCCCTCTTTCCTCCATGTATGGGGATCCCCAAGCCACTCTGTCTCCTGCTTAGGAGGAAAATTGTCAGCCGACGCTGCTCATTTTGAAACATTTCCAGGGACTCTAGCCAAGGAGACCTGGCGCTGTCCCCATCTTCGGGGGTGTTGGGAGGGAAAGGAGGAGTCCCTCATCACCTGAAGGTCTCCAAACACAGGTTAATTCCATGGGAACTGAAGGAAAATCAGAAGAGAATGAAGACAGCAAGTCTGCCTTTCATCGCTAGGAGCAGAGCTAATGATAGCAAACATTCAGAGAGCTCTTTATGTGCCAGACACTACTCTTCTTTCGTTTTAACTTTTTGATTTATATTGGGATATAACTGATTAACAATATTGTGACAGTTTCAAGCGAACAGCAAAGGGACTCAGCCGTACATATACATGTATCCGTTTTCCTCCAAGTTCGCTTCCCATCCAGGCTGGCCAGCCACTATTCTGAGCGCTTTATGTGCCTGAACTTTCTTAATGCTGCAACAGGTCTATGGGGTAGACAGCATTATGGTGGTGGCGGTTTAATCGCTAGGTCGTGTCCTACTCTTGTGACCCCATGGACTGTAGCCTGCCAGGCTCCTCTGTCTATGGGACTCTCCAGGCAAGAATACTGGAGAGGGTTGCCACTTCCTTCTCCAGAGGATCTTCCCAACCCAAGAAATGAATCTGGGTCTCCTGCATTGCAGGTAGATTCTCTACCAACTGAGCTATGAGGTAGCATTATGATTACCCCCGTTTTACAGATGAGAAAACTGAGGCACAGAGAGGTTGAGTTACTTGCCCAAGGTCACACAGTGAGTGGCAGGGCTGGGATTGTGGCAGCCTGACTGCAGAACCCATACTCTTAATCACTAATACTAAACCAGCTAATAGATATTTTATCTTCTGGGAGGCGACTCAGCACCATGGTTAGAGCGGTAGCTGAAGCAAGATAGGCCAGGGTTTAATGCTGCCTCTATCTACCTGCTAGGGAACCGGGGCAGGTAAGCCTCCCTGAACCTCAGCTTTCTCATCTGTAAAGTGTGGCTAATGACACTACCCACTTCACAGAGTGGTTTGAGGATCATCAGAGATAAGACAGCACAGCTATGTATGGTGTCGGGGTGATTACACAAAGGCGGTGTCCTGTGCTTCCAGGAGCCTTCTCCGTCATCTGGTACCCGCCCCCCACTCTCTTCCAGCTGTGTTCCACCTCCTGGGCCCCAGATGCCCTGCTCCCCTTTATCTGCCTGGCCCTGGCTGGTGGGCTGGCCAGGTGTTTGGTGTACTTCCAGACACAAGTCAGCCATCGGGGTCCAGGCTCTTATCAGTGCCCGCAGAGCAAGGCCTGCAGCTGGGGAGTGGCTGGGCCTGGGGCAGGCAGCAATCTGGGTCATGGGTGCACCCTCTAAGGCCCCGGAGGAGCTCAAGGCACCTACGTTCTCCCCTCTTCTCTCTCACTGATGTCTCAGGACCCCAGCAGAAGGGCCTCCCATTGTACAGATGGGCTGACTGAGCCCTAGAGAGAGTCTGGGAGCTGCCAGTCAGTGGCAGAGAGGCAGCCTGGATGTTTCTGGGTGTTCTGGCTCTGGAGGGACCCTCTCCCCTCTCAGATGGGAAACTAAGACCACAGTGCCTGCCCGAGGAGGACGGTGTTTAGCACCTCAGGGTCGACAAGGTGGAAGCAGCTAGAGATCTGAGGCCCAGGTGGCGACAAGACCAGAGAAGGAAGAGAGAGGTTAAAGATGGGAGAAGAGGAAGGAGAAGGGGACAGGGAAGGACAGAAGAGGGAGAGAAAAAAGGTGCATGAGGACTTCCCTGATAATCCAGTGGCTAAGACTCCATGCTCCCAATGCAGGGGGCCCTGGTTTGATCCCTGGCCAGGGAACTAAAATTCACATGCCGCAACTAAGACCCAGTGCAGCCAAATAAATAAATAAATATTTTTATAATAATAATAAAACACAATTTTAAAAAAGATTTTCTCTTTCAATACCAGACACCTAGAATGCCAAGTCTCCTGTAGTAGGGACACCCCATCCTCAGACTTTAGAATTCCCCACCATGGCCATCACTTGCCCTACAACCACCCCAAGGCAGGGACACTTGCCTTCCTCAGTTTGGTCAGGCGCTTACTCCTGCCCCTTCTCTATCTCTAAGGACTGCAGGACTATCCATTCCTCAGAAACAGAGTTCTGTGTACAGTTCTTTCTGTACATACTCCCTGTCCTGTTCCCTTCCACAGTGCCCAGCCTTCTCTGGCCTGGTCTTCTCTCTGCCTCTTGCCACCATTCTTAACACCTGGACTAGCCCTTCCCATCTCTCAGCCTTTCAGATCCCACCAGTGCTCTGGGGCAAGCACCAGTGTCCCCTCCTTCAGGTACACTCTGCCCCCTACCCCATCAGCAAGTCCTACTCTCCTTCCTGCCACAAACATCCTTGGCAACCAGTACAGCCTGCTTACTGCTTGCGTTTGTTTGGGGGACATGTTTTCTCCTGAACCTCTTCACCTGTCACGTGTTCCTGGCTGGTCTGCCCAGCCAGGGCTGTGAGCTTCCGGAGAGCTGAACAGTGTCTTGTTCATCTCAGCTTCCCAGGCTCTATGCCAGGCGTGGAGGGGCACAGTTGTCAATCTGACTCAAATCCGTCTCGCTACAACATGCTATACAGCCTGCTGTGGGTGAAGGGGAGAAGGATGTCCCTCCACACCCAGTCTGGGCCATAGCAGGGCCCTGTGTTCCCTTGGGCTGGTCCTCACATTCCTGAGTGGGTGTCCTTCCTTTCCACTAGAGACACAACTGAGAAAACGGAGGTGCAGGACTTCATGGCCTCCTGGCCTCCTAGTCATCCTGGCTCCCCAGCCCCAGAGCCCCAAGCCTGCAAGGGGGAGTCATTCTTCCACTCTTTCAACATGCTCTTTAAAAAAAATTTTTTTTACTATAATTGCTTTACCACGTTGCATTAATTTCTGATTTGCAATGAAGTGAATCAGTTATACGTATACATATAGCCTCTCTCTTTTAAATTACCTTCCCATTTAGGTCACCTCAGATCATCGAGTAGAGTCTGCTGTGCTATACAGTAGGTTCTCAGTAGTTATTTTATACACAGTAATCAACATGTATTTACTGAGTGCCTACTATGTGGCAACCACTCTGCTAGGAGTGGTGGGTCTGGTGGGGATTGAGACGTACAGGATCTCAGTGCTCATGTGGCTTCCCTTTTAGAGGCATCCTCAGACCATACATGGGCTTTCCCAATGGCTTAGACAGTGAAGAATTCAACTGCAATGCAGGAGACCTGAGTCGGGAAGATCCCCTGGAGAAGGGGCTGGCTACCCACTCCAGTCTTCTTGCCTAGAGAACTCTATGGACAGAGGAAACTGGTGGGCTACAGTCCATGGGGTCGCAAAGAGAATGACATGACTGAATGACTAATACTCACTCAGACCATATATACACAAATGAATCAAGAAACCAGAAAATGACAGACTGCGTTAGTGATTGTTAGGATGGTCAGGAAGGGACTCTGAAGAGCTGGCGTGTGAGCTGAGGAGTGGGAAGGGCTGACGTCAGGGAAGGGACATCCAGGACATGGACAAAGCAGGTGCCAAGGCCCTGGGGCAGAAAGGGCTTGGTAAGCAACCCAGTGGGATAGGTGGTGAGAGAGCAAGAGAGATGGAGTTCAAGATGGAGTAGGGGAGAGAAGCGAGGCCACATCATCCAGGGCCTGTGAGCCACTCCTAAGGATACCGCAGCCCTTTGCCCAGCAGGAAGCAGCCATTTCTGGGAGAAGACAGTGTTTTGTGGAGACTCTCAGCTCAGCTCCCTGAAAGAGGGACAGGTCATCTCCTGAAGTTAGCTGATTCCTGGGGAGGGGCAGAAAAGGAAGTTGGGTGAGGACTGGTGGATGGAGGAAGGAGTTTGTTTGAAGAACAGCCCCCGTCCTCCCAAACACCCTTAGGCTGATGCCAGCCGAGTTTCATCTTCCTTGCACAGCACTGTCCGTGGCCCCTGCACACCTGCCCTCACTCCCGCAAACCCAGCTCCTCCCCTCAACACCCCACTTACACATCTTTCCTCTGACCCTCCCTTGTCTCCTAACACTCGGGACCCCACTTCGATCAAATGCAGCCCCCTGAGGGGTCCCCTTGGGGGACGAAGGGAAGGGGAGATCCCAGGTTGCCCCATGCCTCACCCAGCCTGTACCTTCCTCCCAATCCACCACAGGAACTCCGAGCATTGGTTATGCTGGGGGCTCAGATCACCACAGACAATTGACCAAGCAGGACAGCATCATGGGGGATCCAGAGGTGAGCCTTTGGTGGTGTCTGCAGGGCTCCTACCTGGGGGCTCTGGGAACCCAGCCCTGGACTCCCACCTTCAGAGCCCCCCGCAGCCCAGCCCTGATGGCAGCTTCTCACAGGAGTATGAAGATCAACTGGAGGATATTCTAGAGCAAAAGGAATATGAAGACCATGAATCCGTCAGCATCCGAATGGAAGAGGAAGAAGGCGACACAATTCAGGAGGAGGAGCCAGGTTTCACAGTTCAGGAGGAGGCGGCAGAAGGTGAGCCCATCTCCTGCTCTCCTGTTGGGACGAGCTGCTGAGCCCTGCCATTGACAGGTGGGGAGTTTGTCTTTGCCTTCTCCCCCTTCTCCACCGGCCCAGCCCCTAGGCAGTTCTCCCACAATCCTGGCGGATTGAAGGATAAACAGAGTTTTGTTTGAAATGATCACAGGAAGTGACTAGGGGCGATGGCGGGGCGGGGTGGGGGGGCAGAACCAGTCACCCATTACTGTGCCCCGTAGATTTGTGAGTGGGCAGTCAGCCCTGTCTGGAACAACGACATGAGCCCCCATGCCATTTGTGCCCATCCAGCTTCTGGGCCAGGTGCTGGGCCTGTTCTGAGAACATTGTTCTGTTTGGAAGTCCAGAAGTCCTGAGAAATGGGGGGGGGGCTGCGGGGACCCTCAGGGCAGAGAGACCTTAGGAAACCTTCCTGGGCTTGTCCAAGGTCTTGGTTGGGGAGCCCTGGGAGGGGACCTGTTTACTGTCAACTGGACTTAAGTGCTGGCAATTGATGTAGGAGATAAGAGGCCCCTCTGGGAAATGAGGGCCAGGGGGTGTGGGGGCCAGCATAAAGACAGCCCCCACCCGGGCTCCCAGAGCTCCGCTCGGAGGTGGTGAGAAGCTGCTGGGCCAGTGAGACTGTTGAGGCAGGTGAGAAAAAAGAAGGGAATCTGGTCCCAGAAGGTAGCAGGAGAGGGAAGAGAACCGCTGTTTAGGACTCCCCAGTCTCCTTGGCGATGACCGTCCTGTTAGTGTGGGGGGATGAGCCCCAGGGGTCCTCCACAGGGCTCAGATGGCGAGTGACAGCGCCAGTCTGGGCCAGGAACAGGCGTAGGGCAGGGTCCCAGCCAGGGGCGAGGAGAAGGAGAGAGGCGTCATCCTGTGGAGTCTCTGCATCCTGTGGGGATGGGGCAGGAGGGTCTTGGAGGGGATTGTCTGGGGGCATCACTAACTGACTTTGGGGTTTTCAGCTCGGATCACCCAGCTGACAGACTCAGACTACCACACAGCATCACAACACCCAGAAACCCACAAGGTGAGCACCCCAGCCTCCCCCAACCTTCTTTCCTGTGCTGCCCTTGGGACCCATCATTCTACCAGGGGAGGGGAGGAACGGAGGGAGAGCTACAGCTTTGGGATGGGGAGACCCCACAAACGGAGACGGAACGGGCATCCCGGGAAATAGATGGACAAGGACATCTCCCGGGGAGGGGGAGACCTGGGCCTCCTTGCACTTATGGGGAGCTCCCTGGACAGAGGTGAACTGGCCACTGGAGGCCGAGCCCCTAGGTCCGCTGGCCCGGGCCGGACTGCCAGGTGCCCCCTGGAGAAGCACAGGATTACATGCTCTCCTCCACCCAGCTTTCCCTCCCCAGGTGTCATTGCTGGGCACCAGACTGTGTAGCCAGTTAGGAAATTGGGTCTGCCCTCAGCTAGGCCCCTGAGAGTGGGCCCCTGGTCTCATGGAAACCCAAGGGCACGCCGAGCACGCCGAGCCCAGGCAGAAATCTTGGAGGCAAGACNCAGGTGTCATTGCTGTGTAGCCAGTTAGGAAATTGGGTCTGCCCTCAGCTAGGCCCCTGAGAGTGGGCCCCTGGTCTCATGGAAACCCAAGGGCACGCCGAGCACGCCGAGCCCAGGCAGAAATCTTGGAGGCAAGACACAGACCCAGTGGCTCCCAAGGCTTTCCTCTCCTCTCCCGTGCCCACTCTAGCACCCCTTTTGAGTATCTTCAAATGCCTCTGAAATGGAGGGAAGGGCCTGGTCAGGAAGTTGGGAAACAGAGGCAGAGGTGGGGGACCATCAAGCATCTCCCCACGTGTCACATCTCACTCTGTACCCCCAGGTTGTAGCCCCTGACGGTCCCCTCTGAGCTCAGCCTCTGTCTTGAGTGTCCAGGACCCTGGGCCTCTGACAGACACCCTTCAGGGCCTGCCAAGTGCCCACCATGCCCTGGGCTTCCAGTCCCCCCCACAGCCCTGCCCTGGGCCTGAGGAACTAATTCAAGCTTGTGGGGCCACAGGTGTGCGTGGAACTGCGGGAACTGGTGATGGATGAAAAGAACCAAGAGATGCAATGGATGGAAACAGCGCGCTGGGTGGGGCTGGAGGAGAACCTGGGCAGAGATGGGATCTGGGGCCGTCCCCACCTGCCTTACCTCAACTTCTGGAGCCTCTTGGAGCTTCAGAAAGCCTTTGCCAAGGGTGGGTGAACCCTCTGCAGCCCTGCCTGGAAAGCCTGCTGGGGGAGGGGCGGGGACAGGGCCAGCAGCCTCACCCCTCCACCGCCTGCAGGTACTGTCCTTCTGGATCTGCCAGGGAAATCCCTGGCTGAAGTGGCCAAGCAGCTGCTGGACAGGTTTATCTATGAGGGGCAGATCCAACCAGACGACCAAGACAATCTGCTCCGGGTCCTGCTGCTGAAACACAGGTGCCCGTGCCTGCTGGGCTCTGGACCCCAGCCCGCCTGCCCCAAGTTCTCCCCGGGAACCCCTCCCCACCAGGCTGGGTCCCACTTTTCTCACACCAGGGCTCCTGCCTCCGACACCTTTCAGGCGGTGACCATGTCTCCATGCTCATTTTTGGGGGCCACTGGTCCCTGGGAGGACAGACTCTCAAAGTCCCTCCCTCCATCCNCCTCCCCACCAGGCTGGGTCCCACTTTTCTCACACCAGGGCTCCTGCCTCCGACACCTTTCAGGCGGTGACCATGTCTCCATGCTCATTTTTGGGGGCCACTGGTCCCTGGGAGGACAGACTCTCAAAGTCCCTCCCTCCATCCATTTTTCTGGCTCTACCTAGTCAGTCCAGACTGAGGCCACCCGCTCACAGCCACAACATCCTTTGGAGGAGGCCGATTCTCCTTCCACCCTGGGCCTCTCTAGTCTGACGCTAGCGAGTCGCAGTCTCCACTCTGATAACAGCCCGGCCTGAGCTGCCTACTCAGCCCATGTCCACTGTGTGCCCCGCAGCCACGCCAGCGACATGGAGGCCCTGGGGGGCGTGAAGCCTGTGGTCGTGACACATTCTGGGGACGCTTCGGAGCCTCTGCTCCCACAGCATCCGTCACTGGAGACAGAGCTCTTCTGTGAACAGGTGAGGCTGTGCCGAGGCCGTGTGAGGAGAGCCAGAAGGCCCTCAACCTGAAGGCGGTTCTAAATGAGAGCGGGTGGGGGAAGGGGGTGGGACAATCGGGTGTCCAGGGTCCGCAGTGGCCGAGGACTCCCCTCACCACCTCCTCCCAACAGGGAGAGGGTAGCACACGAGGGCACGCATCTGAAACTCTGGGAAAGAGTCCCCAGGACTGGGAGGCCACCCTGGTGCTGGTGGGTAAGTGGCCAGTGGGCTCCTTCGCTCATCCCTGCATACTCCCTGCTTCTGCCTCCTGCCCTGGCACTGCCCCTCNATGTGATTTTTAAAAAATTACATAAAACTTTAAAACATAGGCAACATTAAAACTAGATAACAACCCTCCCATGTACCTTCACCCAGCTTCAATAACTATCCATATTTTGTTAAAACTTATTTTATTCTTCCTTTTTTTTTTTCTTGGAGTGTTTTAAAACAAACTCATGAAATATCTGTAACATACCACACCTGACAAAATTAATAGTCACCCAATACTTAAGTCTGTGTTTAATTATTACAGTTTGTCTCAAAAATGGCTTATTCAGTTGATTCAAATAAGGATCCAAATAAAGCTCAGATGTTGCGTTTACTTAGTATGTCTCCAGAGTCTCTCCATCTGTTGAGTCCCTCTCCCAACGTTTTCTTCTCCATGCCAATTTAACTGTCCAATAATTTTGTACATTATGGATTTGGCTAATTATTTTGTCTTTTAACGTGTATCTCTATGCCACACGTTTTAGATCTAGAGAATTGATTGCTTTTGGCCCCGGTACTTCGTAAGCAATGTTGTGTACTTTTTTTTTATCATGTCACAAAGCACGAAATGACTGATTGCCCTGTCTCAGTGATGTTAGGATTACAGATTCAGATACCAATTTTATTTCTACACTACTCAGTTTTCTATCAGTCTTTCACTTAATAGCATTAGCTTCTATTGAATGTTGGTTTTTAGCTCTGCTAAAGCTAAAATTCCAAATGAGTGGTTTCTAACCATATTATGTAGTAATTGGACTTCATAATATGTTCTTGAAATCAGCTGTTTGTTTTTTTCTAAATTTGTTGTGGAGAAGCTGGAGAAATGCTTGCTGTTGTTCAGTAGCTCAGTTGTGTCTGACTCTTGGCGACCCCCATGGGCTACATCATGTGAGGCTTCCCTGTCCTTCACTATCTCCCAGAGTTTCCTCTGACTCATGTCTGTTGAGTCGGTGATAACATCCAAACATCTCACCCCTTTTTTTTTTTAAATGAGTTTTTTGGCCCTTTTTTTGATCTTAGTTTTTTGAATGTTGAGTTTTGAGTCAACTTTTTCACTCTTCTTTCACCTTCATCAGGAAGCTCTTTCATTCTTCTTTGCTTTCTGCCATAACAGTGATGTTATCTGAATATCTGAGAGTATTGATATTTCTCCAGGCAATCTTGATTCCAGCTTGTGAGTCATCTGGCCTGGCATTTAGCATGATATACTCTGCATATAAGTTAAATAAGCAGGGTTACAATATACAGCATCAGCGTACTCCTTTATCAATTTTGAACCACTCTGTTGTTCCACATCCAGTTTTATCTGTTCCTTCTTGTTCTGTATACAGGCTTCTCAGGAGACAGGTGACATGGTCTGGTATTCCCATCTTTTGAATAATTTTCCACAGTTTGTTGTGATCAGTACAGTCAAAGGCTTTCATGTAGTCAATGAAGCAGAAGTAGATGTTTTTCTGAAATTCCCTTGCCTTGTCTATGATTCAGCGGATGTTGGCAGTTTGATACCTGGTTCCTTTGTCTTTTCTAAATCCAGCTTGTACATCTGAAAGTTCTTAGTTCACATATTGTTGAAGCCTAGCTTGAAAGATTTTAAGTATGACCTTGCTAGCATGTGAAATGAGTGCAATTGTGCAGTAGTTTGAACATTTTTTGGCATTGTCTTTCTTTTGGGATTGGAATGAAAACTGACCTTTTCTAGTCCTGTGGCCTCTGCTAGGTTTTCCTAATTTGCTGGCACATTGAGTGAAGCACTTTAACCGTATCAACTTTTAGGATTTGAAATTGCTCATCTGGAATTCCGTCACTTCTAGCACTTTGTTCATAGTAATGCTTCCTAAGGCCCACTTTAGGTCAGACTTCAGGATGTCTGACATAGTAGTCTCTTGCCTCTTAATTCCCTACCCCTGTTTTCCCCTCCCTGCATTTGTCCCCTGCTGGTAACCACTAGTTTGTTCTCTATATCTGTCAGTCAGTTTCTTTTTTAAAAAACATAATTTTATTTATTTATTTAGCTGCTCAGGGTCTTAGTTGTGGCATGTGGGATCTAATTTCAGGAGTGGTGTCAAACCCTGGCCTGCTGCATTCGGAATGCAGAGTCCTAGTTGTTGGACCACCAGGGAAGTCCCTGTTAGTTTCTTTTTTGTTATATTAACTAGTTTAATTTTTAGAGTCCACATACAACATAACATATAGTATTTGTCTTTCTAACATATTTCACTAAACTTAATATTCTCTAGGTTCATCCATGTTGCTAGAAATAGCAAAATTCCGTTCTTTATTATGGCTGAGTAGAATTCCATTGTGTATGTATACCACATCTTCTTTGTCCACCCATTTATTGATGGACACTTAGGTTGTTCCCATATCTTGTCTATTGTATATAATGCTGCTATGAACTTTGGGGTGCATGTATATTTTTGAACTAGTGTTTTTGTTTTCTTTAGATAAATACCTAGGAGTGGAATTGCTGGATCATATGGTAGTTCTATATTTAATTTTTTGAGGAGCCTCCATACTGTTTTTCTTAGTAGCTTCACCGATTTACCATCCCACCAACAACATACAAGCGTTCCCTTCTCTTCACATTATTGCCAACATGTTATATGTGATCATTTTGAAGATAGCCATTCTGATTAGGTGAGGTGAGATCTCATTGTGGTTTTGATTAGCATTTCTCTGATGATTAGTGATAGTGAGCATCTTTCCATGTGCCTATTAGCCATCTGTATATCTGGAAAAATGCCTGTTCGGATCATCTGCCCATTTTAAAATCAGGTGGTTTTTTTTTTTTTGCTGTTGTTTGTTTTTAAATCAGTTTTTTTTTATATTGAATTTGAGCTGTTTATATATTTTAGATATAATTCCTTTATCAGTCATCAGTTCAGTTCAGTCGTTCAGTTGTGTCCGATTCTTTGCGACTCCATAGACTACAGTACGCCAGGCTTACCTGTCCATTACCAACTCCCAGAGCTTGCTCAAACCCATGTCCATCGAGTCAGTGATGCCATCCAACCATCTCATCCTCTGTTGTCCCCTTCTCCTCCCACCTTCAATCTTTCCCAGCATCAGGGTCTTTTCAAATGAGTAAGTTCTTTGCATCAGGTGGCCAAAGTATTGGAGCTTCAGCTTTAGCATCAGTCCTTCCAAAGAATATTCAGGACTGATTTCCTTTATGATAGACTGGTTTGATCTCCTTGCAGTCCAAGGGACTCTCTCAAGAGTCTTCTCCAACACCACAGTTCAAAAGCATCAATTCTTCAGTGCTCAGCTTTCTTTATGGTCCAGCTCTCATGTCCATACATGACAACCAGAAAAACCATAGCTTTGACTAGACAGACCTTTGTTGGCA
>SJYV01008782.1:279076-296970 GCA_006410875.1 Neotragus pygmaeus
TCAAAAAGAATGATAAAACTTTTATGTTAACAAATATTTTTTTTTGATTTTTTTAATTAATTTATTTATTTAAAATAATTTTCAAAACAACAGTCAGTGAGAAGCATGGCATTGTTTACCTTTTTCCAAATCGTTTTTTGTTTATGTGTTTTAATAGAAGACTGTTAAGTTCTCATATCTGTTCTTACATTCATTCTGTTGCAACACACTGTTTCTGTTTTGTTGAAGTACTTAAAGTCTGGCCTCACATAGCTATGTGGTTGGAAAGGGAGGAGTATTAAACAACCCCTTTAGGTAGTTAGGAGTATTCTTTGATGCCACTCCAGAATCTGACTGATGACAGTTTCTTAAAATTCAGTTGCAATGAAGAATGTTAAACTAAATTAATGACCTTTTATACTCTGTTACACTAATATCCATTGGTCCGTCTTGAGCTTTGAGTGGGTCCCTTACCTGTGGTTTTGTAACGCTCATGAATTTGTCCTTTGGAAAATATCCGTTCCTTGAGTTTTGCAGATCTTGCAAATATTGACACATCTGATTATATGGTATCAAAAAAGAATCACATTTTTAAACATCTCAACTAATGTCTCCAATGTAATCTAGCTACTGAGAAACTGTCATGCTCACGATGGTGAACAAAGTTTCTCTTAAATTCTGATTTTCACTGTGTGCTTGAATGTTATGGCAGCAAATATTGTCAGTTGTTTTCCTTGAAGTGATAGCTCACTTTATCAATTTTTGAGAAAATATCTGTCAAAAATACATCTGAATAATTACAGTTTATCTGCTGGTTGTCCTTTAAAGTAAACATGGTATTCCATGAAAAGTGTAAAGCTTCAATTTACAACTCAGTCTCACAAATGCTTTTCCCCAAGACAGCCATCTTGCTTGGATATGCAGCAGAAGTGCTTTGTGTATAGTTTCCATTTCTTCTCCTTGAACATTAAAGATGTGTGCTCAGGGGTCGAGACTTAATAAAATTCATCATGTTTATTACTTCATCAAAGATATTCTTTTTTACAAATATTTTATCTTGTTTATTTATTTGTAATTGAAGGATAGTTGTTTTACAATGTTGTGTTGGTTTCTGCTGTACGACGGTGTGAATCGGCCATAAGTATGCATATATCCCCTCCATCTTGGAATCCCTGCCAATGCAACCCCTCTGGGTTGTCACAGAGTGCCGGCCTGGGTTCCCTATGTTATATATAGCAGCTTCCCACTATTTATCTGTTTTACACGTGGTAGTGTGTATAGTTGGTGATGGACAGGGAGGCCTGGTGTGCTGCAGTCCATGGGGTTGCACAGAGTCGGGCACGACTGAGCGACTGAACAGAGTGCCTAAAAGTGTATATATGTCAGTGCCGCTCTCAGTTTGCTCCACCTTCTCCTTCCCCCGCTGTGTCCACAAGTTTGTTCTCTACGGCTGCGTGTGTATTCCTGCCCTGCAAATAAGTTCATCAGTACCATTTTTCTAGATTCCATATATATGCGTTATATCAAAGGTACTCAAGTAAAAATGGCCTCTCCTCCCCCCACTATAATATGGGGATGAAGAAAGACTCAATAGTTTGTTGCCACTATGGTGATTTATGCTGACACCAGCAATTTTGCTCGTTGCTTTTGTATTACATTTACTGTTAACATAGTGAAAAAGGGAAATAAATAATGTCTTGGTTTGGTTCCACACACCACACTTTGAGAACTGGGGCTCTTTTCCCCATTATATCAGCTGCTGAAATTTAAAATTTTTATTTTTATTTATATTAATGAGGTAGTAGTTCCTATTTTAAAAGGATAAATGAGTGTTTCATTTTTCCATTTTTTAAAATCTGTGAAGATTAGCACAGAGCATATTTTTCTCTTTGGCTCTACTAATATGATTCATTGTATTAATGGATTTCCTAATAGTGAACTCTTATTACATTTCTGAAATAAGCACTGCTTTATCTTGATGGATTATTGGGTTCTGTTTGCTAATACTAATTATAATATTTGCTTTAATATTTACAAATGAGATTGGTTTGTGTCTTTGTCTTATTGAGCAGTATTTTTCTGGTTTTGTAATCAATATTATATTTGCTTTATAAAAATAATTTGGATGTTTTCTTTTCCCCCCAACTCTCTGAAGTAGTTTAAATAGCATTTGCATCATCTCTGACGTTTAGTAGGCTTCTTTGTGAAACAAGCTTAGCTTGGTATGTTTTTGGCAGGGGAACTCTTAGGATTTCCCATATTTCTTTTTCCCAGGTAGACTCTAGTGGTAAAGAATCTGCCTGCCAATGCAGGAGACATAAGAGATGCAGGTTCGATACCTGAGTTGGGAAGATCCCCTGGAGAAGAACTGGCAATCCACTCTAGTATACTTGTGTGGGAAATCCCATGGACAGAGGACCATGGATTCGCAGAGTCAGACTCGACTGAGCATGTGTGCATGCACACATATTTTTTTTTTTTACAAAATTCATTTGTTTAGAGCCTCTGTTTCTTAGTGTTAGTTTTGATATATTTACCTAGAGTTTTGTTTATTTCATCTAAATTTTCTCAAACATTTTCTCTTGTAGAATTGTATAGAGTAGTCTCATAATTTTAAAAAAGTTGCCGTGTTGAGTTTTTCTTTTGTGTGCTTATACTGTCTTTTAAAAATCAGGTTAACTCTTTCTATTTTGTTGATTAATTTTCAGATAACTAGCTTTTTTGGTTTACTTACTATTTATTTCTGTTTTCTAACTCGAGTTTCTGCTTAAATTTTTAAATTGAAGTATAATTTATATATAACATTATTTCAAGTGTGCAGCATAGTGATTCAGTATATGTATATATTGCAAAATGACCACCACCACTAGTTAGCATTTGTCATCATATGTAAGTTACAAATTTTCTTTTTCTTACAGTGAGAACTTTGAAGATCTACTTTTTAGGCAACTTTCAAGATTACAGTATTAACTACAGACAGTTGACTCTTGACCAACATGGATTTGAACTGTGTGGGTCTACTTACATGCGGATTTCTTTCACTAAATACAGATTATATACATACACTACACTCTCCACAGTTGTTTGAATTTGTGGTTGTGGAACTATGTATGCGGAAAGCTGACTGTAATGTTATACTTGAATTTTCAACTGCATGGAGGATTGGTACCCCAAATCCTGACTTGTTCAAGGGTCAGCTGTAACTTCCATCTTTGGCAACCACCAAGCTTTTCTCTGTATAGATCATGGGACCTGGGACCTATATTTCCTGTATAGGTCATGGGACCTTGCTTTTACATTTTTAATTTTGTATATTCTACATATAAGTGAAATCATAGATTATTTGTCTTTCTTTGACTTATTAATATTTCACTTAACATAATACCGTTTAGATCCAACCATGTTGTCTCAAATGGCAAAATTATTTTTTTTTATGACTGAGTAATCCATTGTATATATACCACATATCCTTCATCCACTCGTATGTTGAGGGATAGCTTTCTTCCATATCTTGGCCATTATAAATTTAATGCTGCACTGAACATTGAACATGAAAGTGAAAGTTGCTCAGTCGTGTCTGACTCTGAAACCCCAGGGACTATACAGTCCATGAAATTCTCCAGGCCAGAATACTGGAGTGGGTAGGCTTCCCTTCTCCAGGGGATCTTCCCAACCCAGGGATCGAGCCTAAGTCTCCCACATCGCAGGTGGATTCTTCACCAAGTGAGCTATCAGGGAAATGCTTGAATTTGAATTTGAATTGAACACTATTTGAATTAGTGTTTTTGTTTTCTTTGGGTATATACCCTGAAGGGACATTACTGGATTACATGACAGTTTTATTTTTAATTTTTTGAAGACTGGGGAAGCTGGTTCCTGTTATTGATGAAGGAAGCTTTCTCAGGCTGAGGAGTTTCCTCTTAGCACTGAGCAGGTCCAGCCTGCGGGATGGCAATGATGCAGACAAAATGAAACTATCCTTCCTATCTTTTTTGTGTGGTTATTTTCAATTTTTTGGCTCCATTGTGTTGCTGAGTGTGCTGCAGTCCAGGGGGTCACAAAGAGTTGGCACAACTGAGCAACTGAATTGAGCGGAGTTGCTAACGCTTCTTAAGTGGACTCCTGAGCTCTCCCAGAGCTGTTTTCTTTCATGGATAGGTGTCTAATTGTTGCCCTTTGTTGGGGGTGTTTCCCACTCCACAGTCTTGATGAAGTCACTCTTGTTCAGTCCTTTAAAAATGTCATACTTGTTTTTTAGGTGCATGATTTCTAACGATATGGCTGTTGTAATTGTTATTAATACATGTATTTCTCTTTAGTAATTAATATGTCTTTTTACCTCCTTTGACTGCTGTCAAGATTTTCTCTTTATTTTGTATTTTCAGAGGTTGAATTTTAATATGTATACATCTGACTTGGGTATTTATCTTGGTTGGTAGTTTAGATCTATAGTTTGAGATATGCTATTAATTTTGGAAATTCTTAGCCATTATCCCTTAAAATATTTATTCTATCCCATTCTCTGTCTTTTTTCCTTCTGGAGTTGTAATTGCACATCTATTAGATCATTTGTTGTCTTATAGTTCTTGGATGCTATACACTGTTTTTATTTTTAAATATTTTTTTCTTTGTTCAGTTTGTATATTTTTCAAATTTGCTGATTAAGCTTTGTTAAGTCTACCGAAGAGTCTGTCAGTAACAGTCTTGATCTCTATTACTGTGTTTTTATTTCTAGCCTCTCATTGTTTTTCCTTATAGTTTCTCTTTCTGCTGAAATGACTCATTTGACAATGAGTATTGTCTACTTTTTCCACCAGAGTCTCTGCCATATTCTTCATAGTTATTTTAAATTCCCTATCTGATAGTCCCAATATCAGTGTCATATGTGAGTCTGGTTCTCTTAATTGTTTTGTCTCTTGGCATTGTGGGTTCTTTCTCTTGCTTGTTTGAATACCATGTAAGTGGTATTATTATTTTTTAAATAGGGGAGATAGAAAAGAAGGATCTGTGCAGGGCTCCATGGCTTTCCTGCACAGCTGCTCTTGCCCTCCCCTAAGCCTGTACCGTGAGGACTGCTTTCTCAGGACTCCTGTCATAATTTTTTTGTGAGTACCCATTGAAATCTGTTGAAAGAGGGATGTGAAGTCCCCTTTATTTGCAGTCTTTAGAGCTCCAAATTCTGTCATCAGGCAGTACTTAACCTCCACCAATACAATTCTAGGTGAATTCTTCTTCAGTTCAGTACAGTTCAGTTGCTCAGTCATGTCCGACTCTTTGCGACCCCGTGAATCTCAGCACGCCAGGCCTCCCTGTCCATCACCGACTCCCGGAGTTCACTCAAACTCACGGCCATCGAATCAGTGATGCCATCCAGCCATCTCATCCTCTGTCATCCCCTTCTCCTCCTGTCCCCAATCCCTCCCAGCATCAGGGTTTTTCCCAATGGGTCAACTCTTCGCATGAGGTGGCCAAAGTACTGGAGTTTCAGCTTTAGCATCATTCCCTCCAAAGAAATTCCGGGACTGATCTCCTTTAGAATGAACTGGTTGGGTCTCCTTGCAGTCCATGGGACTCTCAAGAGTCTTTTCCAACACCACAGTTCAAAAGCATCAATTCTTCGGCACTCAGCTTTCTTCACTGTCCAACTCTCCCATTCATACATGGTATTCAAATGCCCCCAAGTAAACAAATGCTTGCATTTCCCATCTCCCTGTAGGCATTTGGCTCTCAGATTTGGGGATAGTTGACATTTCTTCAACTTCAGCTCTTTGATTGATTCAGGAAAGGTCATTGACTTGCAGTCTGTTGAATTTTTTTTTTTTTCAATTGTAAGGTCTTTTTCCAGCTATTAATACCCAAGTAGAAACCAGAAACCCCAAACTTACTCCTTATTTTTACCCCGCTCATCCCCTCCTCCATATCTCTACTGGTAGAATGACTCTTTGTCCTGGTTTACACCAGTATAGTCCCCCTTTCACTCAAGGGTTTTCTTCATTTGAATGGTAAATTGTGTGATCACCCTGTCCTTGAAAATATTACATAATGAGGTTTCACTGGGAACATATGTTAACTCTTGATGAATTTGTTTATCTTGTATAAAAATCAAATATTGAAGGTCATTTTGGCTATATTCAAAAGGACATAGAGAGAAAAGGTGTAAATGAAACACACATCAACCAAATCCAATGTGTAGACTTTGGGTCCTGTTTTAGCCCCCAGTAATTATTTTTACACAATCAGAAGCATTTGAACATGGACTTAGGTATTAGACATTATAAAAATGTTATTTGGTTGAGTATTACAAAGATATTATAGTTATTTTTAAAAATATATTATTTGTTATAAATTCTGATGTATTTGGAGGTGAATTATGATAGTAGGAATTTATTTTAAAGTGCTCAAAAATAAAACTGAAGGTGAAGGGAGAGAGAAATTTGATAGGTAAAAACAAGAATGACAAAATATCAATAATTAATGAAGCTAGATAATAGGTAATTATTATCTCATCTTTATTGTAGTTTTTGTCAACTTTCATAATAAATACTTTAAAAAAGAGGAACAGGAATATAATCAAGAGTCTTTTTTAAAAATGGTAATTATACCAAAATTGGGCTTTCCCTGGTGGCTCAGATGGTAAAGCGTCTGACTGCAATGCAAGAGACCTGGGTTCATTCCCTGGGTTGAGAAGATCCCCTGGAGAAGGAAATGGCGACCCACTCAAGGACTCTGGCCTGGAAAATTTCCATGGGCTGAGGAGCCTGGTAGGCTACAGTCCATAGGGTTGCAAAGAGTCAGACATGACTGAGCGACTTCACTTTCTTTCACACTTTCTATCCTAAAATTTAAAATGGTAAAGGTGAAGTTTTCTTGTGGCAGATCAGTGGTCAGGCAACCCTGCCTTATATTTCATTTGAAAGTTTCCTGTGCTTCAGTGGGTATTCAGGTAATCAGATAATATGTTATATTACAGGTATGCTGCTGCTGCTGCTGCTAAGTCACTTCAGTCGTGTCCAACTCTGTGTGACCCCATAGACGGCAGCCCACCAGACTCCCTGTCCCTGGGATTCTCCAGGCAAGAACACTGGGTTGGTTGCCATTTCCTTTTCCAATGAAGAAAAGTGAAATGTGAAAGTGAAGTCGCTCAGTCGTGTCCGACTCTTCGCGACCCCATGGACTGCAGCCTACCAGGCTCCTCCGTCCATGGGATTTTCCAGGCAAGAGTACTGGAGTGATATTACAGGTATAGGGAGGGGGAAAAAAGAGGTGAAATGCCATGGTTTTAATGTAGTTCAGTCCTGCACACCTACACTGGACCCAGAGGAGGGAATGAACCTTGCAGGTGTCTTATTAATCCTGGTTCAATTTAGTGTCTATTTTGTGCAAACTTGAGCTTCTCTGGTGGCTCAGACGGTAAAGAATTCTCCTGCAATGTGGGAGACCTGGGTTTGATCCCTAGGTTGGGAAGAGCTCCTGAAGAAGGAAACAGCTATCCATTGCAGTATTCTGGCCTGAGGAATTCCATGGACAGAGGAGCCCACTGGCAGGCTACATCCATGGAGTTGCAAAGAGGCAGACACGACTGAGAGACTGTCACTTCACTTTGTGTAAACTTACCTTAGAAGGGGTATGTTTTGCTTTGCTTTCCTTTTATCCAGATTCTCAGTGTTGCTCTATTCTCCCCTGTTTTCATAATATGGAGAGACAAATGCCTTGGGAAGGGAATATCAAGGCTATAAACTCCAAGGCGGCAAGGACTATTCACTGCTTTGAACTAGGTATACCTAGTACCGTTACTGTACATGAAAAGCATTTAGTAAGCAATGGGTGATTTATGTCCACTTCATTTAAAATGAAAACAACATTGTGCAGTTGCATATAGACCACCTTTCTTTCAAATATATTTCTGGAAATGATTAGGAGAGGACAGTGAATCTCTCTTCCCCTCTAAAAGTCCTTAGCTCTAGTTCAGCCAGGAAATCAAGAGACTGTAATATCCTGTCTACAGAAAGTTGAAATGACAGGTACCCTTAAATAAACAGGTGTAATTAATCATGGTGCTACTTGTTTTGATGAGCATGCAAGAGTGACAAGTTAATAATAAATCTCCAGCTCATACAGGGGAGGTGGCTAAGGAGATGCTGTGGTTTAATTTACATCTTTGGAAGGCACCAAAGATTTAATAATCTCCCTGCCTTATATATCAAACTAACACCCCTGAGGCAGAAAAGCAAACCATTTTTAACTGTTAATCTGAGAAGCAATAAAATCTTGTCTCAGGTCAAAAATAAATTGAGTTTCTGGTGGTCTCAATGGACCCTTAGGATGTGTGATTTATTCAGATTCTAAAGCCACTCAGGACCCCTGGGGACCTTGGTTGCAAAACCAGGCAAGCTGGGAATACCGTGGGGATTGCCAGTCCAGTCAGAAGATTAGACCGAGGGCAGTAACTGATTTTACCTTAGATTTACCCAGTGATTTTTTTTTTTTTTTGGATTCTATTATCTTCATATGGTTACCCAATAATTTATTTTACCTTCTGTGTCAGCTACAAATAGATCATGGAATACAAACCTTTGTGAATTTGAGATTCGGTTCTAAACGATTGCTTTAGTTCTGTTTATGTTAATTGTTGTGTCTTGTATAGTCACTCAGTCATGTCCAACTCTTTGTGACCCCATGGACTATAGCCTGCCAGGCTCCTCTGTCCGTGGGATTCTCTGGCAGGAATACTGGAGTGGGTTGCCATTTCCTTCTCCAGGGGATCTTCCCGACCCAAGGATTGAACCCAGATCACCTGCATTACATGTGGATTCTTTACCGTCTGAGCCACCAGGGAAGCGCTCGCTTATGTTAATACTTGTTCTTAAAATCTCAAAAACTGTTTTGAGATTTTTACTAAGTGTAGGATTTTAACCTGACTAGAGAAAATGGGATACAGGAAGGGAAAATAATCCTTCATGGCATAATGAATCACTTGTGAAGCCTCAAGTGGTCAGACTTCCAGCTCTTTGTTTCTAAGGGAGCTAAACTATGAGGTACATTGAATTTATTAATTTGGAAAACTGCCTCCTTTCGGATACCAGTAGAGAAGATGCCACCTTCTTTGTTTAAAGAATGGACCAGAGCTAGTTGAGGATCCCAAGAGAGACACAGAAACAATTTAGAAATAACTTGAGTCACTCCCTGCTTGAAGGGAACCAGACCCTTGGTCTTTGGGGGGCCACCCAAATTGACTGAGGGAAGATGGAAGAAAATTCCCTGGATTCCTGCAGGGTTAATTTATTCGAAAAGGAAATTGAAAAATACTCAACATGCAAAAGTCTTGTGAAGAAAATAAAGGAAAACCATAGAACATGCCACAGGCTGAGGAAGACCGCCCTTTGGAAAGTACCACAGGAGGCAGAAAGAAATCCTCAACCTTCTGAAAAAGGTGTAAGCCAGGAAGCAGAAGGAAACTGTAGAGGAGTGCTGACGCAGCCTGGTTAGGGATATAAAGAGGACGCTCCTGTTAAGCATTTAGACCTCGAAGAAATGACGAGAGGAACAGAAGAGTTGGAAAGGCTTAGGGAAGAGATAAGAACAAGAAGCAAGTTTGTGATGATGCATTGGAAGCAAAGACATCATGCAGCCCATCCTTACCCCATGTGCTTTAGGCCTTGAATTCTTTTTTTGTCTGATATTAAAATCTGACCCCTGCTTTCTGTTAGCATTTCCTGATGTATCTTTGACTTTTGCTTCATTTTTAATCATCTGGTGGAGCTTTGTTTTAGGTAGTTTTCCTTGTTATCAGCATCTGCATTTTGTATTTTGACACATTCTCTAGGTCTATTTTTCCATTGGGAAATTTCACACATATGCATGAAAATACGTTCATTCCAACATAGCAGGTTACAAAGCAGCATATTCAGCAGCACATTCAGGTATATTCATATACCTGAATGGTCTAGTGGTTTTTCTCCACTTTCTTCAATTTAAGTCTGAATTTGGCAATAAGGAATTCATGATTTGAGCCACAGTCAGCTCTCAGTCTTGTTTTTGCTAACTGTATAGAGCTTCTCCATCTTTGGCTGCAAAGGATATAATCAATCTGATTTTGATTTTGGTGCTAACCATCTGGTGATGTCCATGTGTAGAGTCTTCTCTTGTGTTGTTGGAAGAGGGTGTTTGCTATGACCAGGGCGTTCTTTTGGCAGAACTCTATTAGCCTTTGCCCTGCTTCATTCTGTACTCCAAGGCCAAATTTACCTGTTACTCCAGGTGTTTCTTGACTTTGTACTTTTGCATTCCAGTCCCCTACAATGAAAAGGCCATCCTTTTTGGGTGTTAGTTCTAGAAGGTCTTGTAGGTCTTCATAGAACTGTCCAACATCAGCTTCTTCAGTGTTGTTGGTCAGGGCATAGACTTGGATTACCGTGATACTGAATGGTNTGTACTTTTGCATTCCAGTCCCCTACAATGAAAAGGCCATCCTTTTTGGGTGTTAGTTCTAGAAGGTCTTGTAGGTCTTCATAGAACTGTCCAACATCAGCTTCTTCAGTGTTGTTGGTCAGGGCATAGACTTGGATTACCGTGATACTGAATGGTTTGCCTTGGAAATAAACAGAGATCATTCTGTTGTTTTTGAGATTCCATTCAAGTACTGCATTTCAGACTCTTTTGTTGAATATGATGGCTACTCCATTTCTTCTAAGGGATTCCTGCCCACAGTAGTAGATCTAATGGTCATCTGAGTTAAATTCATGCATTCCAGTCCATCTTAGTTCACTGATTCCTAGAATGTTGATGCTCACTCTTGCCATTTCCTTTTGACCACTTCCAATTTGCCTTGATTCATNTGTATAAGAGACAGGTTCTATAGTTATCTATGCTGTACAGTAGGGCCATGTTTATCTATTTTATATATAGTAGTTTGTATCTGCTAATCCTAAACTCTTAATTTATCCCTTTGCTCGCTTTCCCCTTTGGCAACCATAAGTTTGTTTTCTGTGTCTGTAAGTCTGTTTCTATTTTGTAAGTAAGTCCATTTGTGTCATATTTTATGAACTTCCTTGGTGGCTCAGATGGTAAAGCATCTGCCTACAATGTGGGAGACCCAGGTTCGATCCCTGGGTAGGGAAGATCCTCTGGAGAAGGAAATGGCAAACCACTCCAGTAATCTTGCCTGGAAAATTCCATGGACAGAGGAGCGTTGTAGGCTACAGTCCATGGGGTCGCAAAGAGTTGGAAGTGTTATCATTTGTTACTTGTCTTTCTCTGTCTGATTTAACTTCATTTAGTATGAATCCCATGGATGGAGGAGCCTGGTGGGCTACAGTCCATGGGGTCGCTAAGAGCTGGACACGACTGAGCGACTTCACTTTGACTTTTCATTTTCATGCATTGGAAAAGGAAATGGCAACCCACTCCAGTGTTCTTGCCTGGAGAATCCCAGGGACGGGGGAGCCTGGTGGGCTGCCGTCTACGGGGTCGCACAGAGTCAGACACGACTGAAGTGACTTAGCAGCAGTATGATAATCTCTAGGTCCATCCGGATTGCTGCAAATGTTCAGGTCCAAATTCTTATTTATTCTTATTCTCTCATACCCCTCATTCACAGAGAATAGGATGAAGGCTAGATGCCAGTTACTGCCAGGTTTGTTATTAAAATCCAGGCATTCCTTGCTTTAAAATGCACCTCGATTATCCTGCCTTATTTTGATCCCACTAGCCTGAAATGTGGTTCTGATTTGACTCTTAGAATTTGTACTCTAGGTTAGGAGTGGTATTTAGACATGAGATCACATTCTTAATAAATTCTTTCTCCTGGTTTCTAAGACTACAAAAGTTGAAAGTCTGAGTTAAACTTCAGTTCAGTTCAGTTCAGTTCAGTCTCTCAGTTGTATCCGACTCTTTGCGACCCCATGAATTGTAGCACGTCAGGCCTCCCTGTCTATCACCAACTCCTGGAGTTCACTCAGACTTACGTCCATCAAGTCCGTGATGCCATCCAGCCATCTCATCCTCGGTCGTCCTCTTCTCCTCCTGCCCCCAATCCCTCCGAGCATCAGAGTCTTTTCCAGTGAGTCAGCTCTTCTCATGAGGTGGCCAAAGTACTGGAGTTTCAACTTATTGAAAACAATCAATTTTAGCTCAGGAGATCATTGTGCCTAGCCTCTTGAAAACAAGTCCTTCCTAGGTCAGTTTTTCCATATTGCATGCATACGTGTTGGGGGAAGAAAAAAGGGGATGAGAGGAATTCCAGAGGGAGGCTCTTGCTCTGTTGCTGTTCTCTTCCTATCAAAAGTTTGGGATCAGAACCAAGGTCTTCCAAAGGGAAGGCCGCTGATTTAGGGCGTTTAAAGCAGGAGCTGAGGCAAAGTGGTGGATCTTTCTCCATGTACAACGAAGTGCAAACTCGTAAGTAACATGGTGAGAGACTTAAATTATTGATCAGAAAGGGGGATTTATCTTGTTAGGAGTTGTTGATTTTAATTTTAGCATGTACTTTTGGTGTTTGTGTTTTTGTGCATATGTTTTTGTATAGCAAGAGATCATACTTAGAAAGCAAAAGCTGAACAGTATACATGCTAATTCATTATAAATGAACTGGGACCTCCCTGGTCTTAGGAAATTTAGGCAAACTTAATTCAAATCCTCAGTTTTCCAGCCTGGTTAGAGTTTGCCTGGGAGAGAGGGAGTTCCTGGAATGGGAGCTTTCCAATGCTAACATTGGAGAAGTCCTACACAAATTGCAACAAATTGGTTATTCTGAGCTTGACTGAGTCCAGAGCCCTTGCTTAATTTTTCTTCTACCTTGTTGTGATTCTTATATAGAGGCTTTCTCAATTCTGTCCCAGGAGGACCTGCATACAAATCTCAGTTCCTTCATGGATTTCCACAGAAGATTCACTTGGCACTATGAATTTAATGAAGTAAGCACCTTTCCTGAAGACTTATTCCAATGAACAGCCTTTAACCATTTTTTTGTTTGTTTGTTTGTTTTTGGGTTTTGTGTGTGTGTGTGTGTGTGTGTGTGTGTGTGTGTGTGTGTTTTAGCATCTTTCTCTTTCTTTCTGTTCCTTTCAACATATTAGCAAATTTATTCTCTTATTTTACCCAGAGTATTTCTGCCTGGAGGCAGGGGTCCCACCTTTTATTCCATAGGGGGTACACCAAGAAAGGTGAGTCTCATCTAAGAGGAAGCCTCTTACCCAGCTACTTAAAGAATAAAATCGTGTCCATTATGTTCCAGATTGAAGAATATTTTATATGAACATAAGCAAAAAATTTTGACCTGATTTGGAAATTTGAAGCTTCTTCCTTTTTTACTCTTTCCTAAAATCTTGTTAAGATGCAACTCTGCCCCCAATTATACAATGTCATTTTTTCCTTCTCTCCTGGAGCTTACCAGTAAAGCCTAAACTAAGGGTAGAGCTTAACTATCTTCTTGGTTTAGGGACCTTATGGAATTTTCCCCTGAGGTATGTGGCTTTATGCATTAACAAACCCCTCAGGATCCTGGCTATGCGAGGAGAATCAAGTGTGCAACTTAGAAACAAGTGATGCATCTTAACAGTAGGCATTAAAGATTCACTTCTGACTTGGACGTGATCATAAGAAAGTTGTCAAAACCATTCATCAGGAAGGAGCTAGAGGGAAGTGAGGTCACATGGATGAGACTCTGGGTGGCCCGGAGCCTCTGAGTTAAAGGTTCTTTTTGGTCTTCTTGGAATTGACACACCTGAGCAGGGATGGGAACCTGTGTATATCAGAGGTCAGAAGTCTCACTTGGTCTCCAGTTCCTCCTACTCTGTATGTCTGGACTGAGGGAGAAACAAGGGGTGTTACTGTCAGAGAAATTAGTCAAGAGAAGTGGGAGGCATGGGGAAAGGCACCCATGGAAGATAAACAATGGGTCAAGAGAGTATAAAATGTCTAGAAACTTCTAGAAGTCTGTGCCAATGTCGCTGTTTGAAAAGTTGTGCTTTGGAGACCACAGAATAATAACAATAATAGCTAGCATTTATTGCATGCTTGCTGTATGCTAGTTGTTGTTGTTTAGTCACTAAGTCATGTCTGACTTTTTGCAACCCCAAGGACTGTAGACTGCCAGGCTCCTCCATCCATGACTTGGTGTTTAATGCACACATGGAAAGGTATATAACCTGGAAAATGCGAACTGAAATTCTAGTGTGATTGTGCTGTAAATCCACTAGAACGTCTGAAATGAAAATGTCACAAAATTGTTAGTGACGATGTGAAGCAACTGAACTCTTATACACTGCTAGAGGGATTTAAATTGGAACAACCATTTTGGAAAATTGATTGGCAGTATCTGTTAAAACTGATACCCTTTGACTCAGAAATTTCACTTGAACCAGAAGTGTATGCATGGTTTCACCAAAAGATATGTACAAGGATTTTTGTAGCAGTACTATTTATGATAGCCCCCAAATGGAAACAGCTGAAATCTTCGTCAAGAGTAGAAGGGTAAATAAATCATAGAATATTTGCAAAGTGGTTTAGTATACAGCAGCTAGAGTGAATGAGCTCTATGTGCAGCACAATGGATGAATCTCATGTGCTCCTCAAAGTAATTTTATGAGGTAGTTATTGTTAATTCCATTTTACAGGTGAGAGAACTGAGCACGCAGAGAGTTAAGTTATTGCCTAAGGTCCACACAACTCGGAAGTGGAGTAACTGGGATTCAGACCCTGGCAATTGAGTTCCAACCCTTAACCACTACATGCCACTACCCCCCCAACCTCTGACTGTATAATCAGCAGGTACTTGGTGTGTGTGCTGCTTCAGTATAACACACCCAGAGGCACAGGGTGGACCTGGTGCAAGTGGGCCCCGCAAAGGCATCTACCAGCTTATTTTGTCACCATTTCACAGGCTGTGTATAGGCGCTTCACCTAGAGTATAATCCTCACAACAGCCCTCACAGTGCGTACTCTTGTGTCCATTATTACAAGTGGGGAGACAGATATGGAGGTTAACTGGTTGTCTGAGGTCATGTCACGGGCATGTGATAGAATTAGGATTCCAAGCCAAGTCTGTGTGCTACAGAGTCTGTGCCCTTCACTGTCCCACCATGTGCCTCTCCTCAGCACCAGGAAAGCAAAGGTGCAGGGCCTACATCCTAACAGGAGCCACCACTTCTGGTCACAGAGCTTGAGGTCTTTGAGCTATATCAACTGACAAAAACTGAAAATTTAAGACCAAACTTGAGGTTTCATGAGGCCATGTGACTTCTAAGTAAAGTGTCTGTCACAGGTTGTCTTCACCCTCCTTCAAGGGAAAAAGAAGCCTGCATTTCCATGGCCTTGACCACATCTTGCTAGAAACAAAAGAGATAGATGGAAATCTCTGCAGTTTTTGAAGCTATTCCAAATTGCTCCCCAGCATACTGTAAGCATGGCCCCCTTCTAACAGCCAGAGCTGAGAGGACTAGTACTGGGAAGAAAGAAAGGGTTACTTAGCAGATGGTGGGTGTGTGTGTGGAGTTCCTTGGTGAATTCTGAAACAGGCATGGGCCTGCACCTCAGGGTTCTATAATGAGAGGAGGCCTACCTCTAGCCACTAGTGGCTCGAGAAACAAATATCAGGCCTTCCTGCATTGCAGAGAGCAGAAGACATCAGGGACTCAGGTTCTTTTGCTTGAAGGTTGCTAGAAAAATGAAAAGGTAGGAGGGTTGAGGACGTTTTATTATTTCTTCCTGATTGTAGAATTTCTTCATCTCCAGCTGGAACCATTACAGTAGCTTCTTACCTGGTCTCTCTAACTTCAGCCCTTCTCCTCCCTGATTGACCTTTCTCACAGACCACAGGGAGAAAGTCCGTATCTGAAACTCTGGCTGCCACTTCCTCAAATGCACTATACAGTAGAATGTGGCCATGTTTTTGCAAATACTGAATCCTCTCACTTGACATGGCATGAGCCTACTTATCTCTGAAGCCCCAGTATTAAGCTCTGTCTTTGGTGTGACTCTTCCTTACCATCTCCCTAGTAAAATTCACAGTTAACTCCTCATCCACTCCCCAAATGATTTTTCTTCCCAATTTTATCATCTCTGCTCTGACAATGTACTATCATCATTTGCCATCCTATCTCTGGTATAGACTGTGGTCATCTTACAGGCAGGAGCTGTGGCATATTCCTCCCCATATGGCTCACACCTAACAGTACACAGCCTGTCTAACCACTCAGTAAACGTCTGTTGGATGAAATCCAAAAGCACAGAGGTTAAGGTATGTGATCATGGTGTGTTTGCAACCTGAACACAGCCACTGGAACATGAAGTGCTCTTCTCTGGCCAGCTTTGCCCTCTCTTGTCACATTGCTATCTCATCCATATATACCCCTTCTGAATTTCAGCATTAGTAATAGAAAGTCTTAGCACAGTGGTAAAGAATCTTCTTGGCAGTGCAGGAGATGCTAGAGATGTGGGTTTGATCCTGGGTGGGGAAGATTCCCTGGAGAAGGAAATGTCAACCCAGTCCAGTATTCTTGCCTGGGAAGTCTCATGGACAGAGGAGCCTGGCGGGCTGCAGTTCATGGGATTGCAAAGAATTCAACAAGACTGAGTACACATGTACCGCACTGTACCAGAAAGTCTAGCTTTTAAGGGTAGGTGATAAGTTTCTTTCCTCCATCTCAGTTTTCTCATTCAGGTGGGTGGTGGGAGAGGTGACAGAGTTATCAGGGATGAGAGCTAATGTAATGAAGTATTTGTGGGTGGGGAACAAGAACTTACTGGTTCCCTGGGCCCATAGCTCCCTTGCTGCTGCTGTTGCTGCTGCTAAGTCGCTTCAGTCGTGTCCAGACTCTGTGCAACCCCATAGATGGCAGCCCACCAGGCTCCCCCATCCCTGGGATTCTCCAGGCAAGAATACTGGAGTGGGTTGCCATTTCCTTCTCCAGTGCATGAAAGTGAAAAGTGAAAGTGAAGTCGCTAAGTCATGTCCAACTCTTAGCGACCCCATGGACTGCAGCCTACCAGGCTTCCCCGTCATGGAATTTTCCAGGCAAGAGTACTGAAGTGGGTTGCCATTGCCTTTTCCGCTAGCTCCCATGATGGGTTCAGTTCAGTTCAGTTCAGTCGCTCAGTGGTGTCCGACTCTTTGTGACCCCATAAATTGCAGCACACTAGGCCTCCTTGTCCATCACCAACTCCCAGAGTTCACTCAAACTCATGTCCATCGAGTCAGTGATGCCATCCAGCCATCTCATCTTCTGTCATCCCCTTTTTCTCCTGCCCCCAATCCCTCCCAGCATCAAGAGTCTTTTTCCAATGAGTCAACTCTTCGCATGAGGTGGCCAAAGTACTGAGTTTCAGCTTTAGCATCATTCCTTCCAAAGAACACCCAGGCTCCTTTAGGATGGACTGGTTGGATCACCTTGCAGTCCAAGGGACTCTCAAGAGTCTTCTCCAACACCACTGCTCAAAAACATCAATTCTCATGGACTGAGGTTCATGACATTGTACAGGAGACAGGGATCAAGACCATCCCCATGGAAAAGAAATGCAAATAGCAAAGTGGCTGTCTGGAGAGGCCTTACAAATAGCTATGAAAAGAAGAGAAGCGAAAAGCAAAGGAGAAAAGGAAAGATATAAACATATGAATGCAGAGTTCCAAAGAATAGCAAGAAGAGATAAGAAAGCCTTCCTTAGCGATCAATGCAAAGAAATAGAGAAAAACAACAGAATGGGAAAGACTAGAGATCTCTTCAAGAAAATCAGAGATACCAAGGGAACATTTCATGCAAAGATGGGCTCGATAAAGGACAAAAATAGTATGGACCCATGATGGGTTAGCAAATATCAAATGCCAACTTTAATCAAAGTTTAATAAGCAAACTTTGAACAAATTTTATTTTTTAGAACAATAAGCTAAAGTGTATCACTTACTCAGATTGCCTTAGTTTTTA
>SJYV01008782.1:300835-314168 GCA_006410875.1 Neotragus pygmaeus
GAACCTCCCTCCCATCTCCCTCCCCATCCCACCCCTCTAGGTTGATACAGAGCCCCTGTTTGAGTTTCCTGAGACATACAGCAAATTCCCACTGGCTATCTATTTTACATATGGTAATGTAAGTTTCCATGTTACTCTTTCCATATATCTCACCCTCTCCTCCCCTCTCCCCATATCCATAGGTGTGTTCTCTATGTCTGTTTCTTCATTGCTGTCCTGCAAACAAATTCTTCAGTACCATCTTTCTAGATTCTATATATATGTGTTAGTATATGATATTTATTTTTCTCTTTCTGACTTACTTCACTCCGTATAACAGGCTCTAGGTTCATCTACCTCATTAGAACTGACTCAAACACATTCCTTTTTATGGGTGAATAATATTCCATCATGTATATGTACCACAACTTCTTTATTTATTCATCTGTCAATGGACATCTAGGTTGCTTCCATGTTCTAGCTGTTGTAAATAGTGCTGCAGTGAACAGTGGGATACATGTGTCTTTTTAAATTTTGGTTTCCTCAGGGTATATGCTGGAGAAGGCAATGACACCCCACTCCAGTACTCTTGCCTGGAGAATCCCAGGGACGGAAGAGCCTGGTTGGCTGCCGTCTACGGGGTCGCACAGAGTCAGACACGACTGAAGTGACTTAGCAGCAGCAGCAGCAGGGTATATGCCTAGGAGTCAGATTTCTGGGTCATATGGTGGTTTTATTCCTAGTTTTTTAAGGAATCTCCACACTGTTTTCCATAGTGGCTTTACCAATGTAATAATGTTTAAATTTCTTGATGTGGAATTCAAGGCTCTTCTGGGCTAGATCCAAATGACCTCATTTCCCATATTAAATATCAGTTCCCTTGTTCTGTATTTAATGGTTTTGGAGAATTTATTTATCTCAAAATAAATGGGTGTTTCCTTAAATCTGCCCCTCCCCCGAAAAATAAATGAAATGATATGTGCATGTATATGTGTGCATGCACACGCACATGTGTGCTTGCACAAGTGATGTGCACACCTCCCTGGGTATGTGTACCCCTTCTGGTCATGACTTTAGCTGGGAAAGAGAGCTATGTACATGGCTTCAAGTCTAGAATGAAGAGGATCAGTTCATTTGTTGCATAGTTTGTATCAGGTTAGAAAAGATGAGAGGGGAAAATAAGGTGAGGAGAAAATACCCTTTCCCAGAAGCGTATGTGGGTGGTTAACAAAGCACCCCCTCATTTTCCTTTTCCTTTTTTGTGTGGCTGAAAACCACAGCCTCTGTCATCTCAGTTTATGTGGGGCAGGAGTGGGTCGGGGTTTCTCCCAGGGCTGCAGTCAAGGTGTTAGCGTCCCTACTCTTTGTTTTGCACTTCAGTCACAAACCCTTTCTAAATTCACTGTCTAAACTTCAAGTACTTCAAACTTCTTTACCGCAGAGAGCTTTTGTCACACTGTGGGAATGGTGTTTAAATGTAAATTAAATTCTTTCCTGCCTGGGAGAGCCAGTTATCCATGTCACAAGATGTAAACTGAGTCTATTATGCTTGATTGTATAATATGGCTATCCTAAATTTTAATGAGCAAAAGAAATTAGCTTTCAAATTCCATTTGCAAATTATTTATGTAAGTCTACAGTCTTCATTATTAAAATTTAAAGTGCATAAGGAATTTGTGAAAGTCTCTTGGGCAGTCTGCTGAGGAATGTGTAAGGCCATCTGGGTCAGGGACCACTTTTGCGCCCAACGCTAGACAGAGAAGGGCTAACAGAGATGCAGAAACAAGAATGGGGAAAGCAGGGGCCACGGCTCTGAGAGTGCTCAGACCCAAAACTTTGGATAAGTCCTTGGATTAGTCATCAGGAAGGCCATTGCTGTTTTTTCATATTTAGGCATGTTGAGCTGTTTGCAGCTCTGTTATGGGGAAAGGCAGAGATTGCGCAGAAATTGTCACCGCTGGTTTGGAACTTTTCATTTCCTGATCTCCTAAATAATGAAACTGTTTTATGAGAGTGGAACAAAAACTGCGATTCTGGGATGGGAAACAACCGCAGCTCACCTGATAAGAGCAACTGTAACCAAACCATCAGTGTTTCCGCACTCTTTGGGGATCCCATGTGTCCACAGTATAGAGTCCTTCAGTCTCACATGCTTTTGATAACTGTGTTGCCAGCAACAGAGGTAAGGGCTGTTTATTAAGAGTTTAGGTGGTGGTGTGCAGACACTGACAGACCAAGACAGCTGGTGAGAAACAGGAAGAATAAATAGAACACATCATTTATTAATAATTTCACTGAATCCATGCAGACATAAACTCTATGTCCTCATCTTCATTTTGGCTTTCAAGAAATACACAACACACACAGCACCATCCACCATGTATATGTCAGTCATGTTCCTCTACTAGGTTTTGTCCACATTAGTAGACTAGCTAGGGATATTTCCAAATACTATTTTTTGGTGTATTATCTATGCCATGACTACCTTTGTTAGTGTAGGTGTGCACTGTTTGATTATANGGCATCACCGACTCAATGGACATGGATGTGGGTGAACTCCGGGAGTTGGTGATAGGGAGGCCTGGCATGCTGTGATTCATGGGATCGCAGAGTTGGACACGACTGAGTGATTGAACTGAATCTGATCAAGGCATTTATTTAAAAACTTCTGCTAACATTATGATTAATCAAGAAATGTTAAAGACATTCCCATTAAATACAATCAGGAACATGATATAAATTTTCAATAGCACCATTTCTATCTGACATTATTTAGGAGGGTCTAGCCAGAGCCATAAGACAACCAGCTTATATAAACATACATAAACCAAAAAATAATTAAAAGGGGGAAACACTGACTAAGAAGGAAAAACTTGCATATTACTTATTGGTTATATAATTGTTTACATACAAAATTTTAAGATTTTACTAATATGGCACTAGAATTAATAAGAGAACTTGGTAATATTGCACAACATAAAACTGATGCACCAAAATAAATTGCACTATATAAATGAAACTAAGCATTAGAAGGTTACAAGTGAAAAAATATATGGCATCTAAAAATCTATTCAAGAAAAACATAGCCATGTGTTTATGGAGAAATAGAAAATATGTTTGAAAGATGTCAATGGAAACAAAAGGAGAGATATAGTGAATTCATGTAAGGGGAAAAGGTTATTTTGTATTAATTCCTGCTAAAGTGATCTATCAGTTCAGTTCAGTTCAATCACTCAGTCGTGTCTGACTCTTTGAGACCCCATGAATCACAGCATGCCAGGCCTCCCCATCCATCACCAACTCCTGGAGTTCACTCAGATTCATGTCCATCGAGTCANTCATTACTGGGCATCTGTACCCTGCATTTCTCTCCGTAGGGGCCAAACTCATTTTTGTTTTGGCTGGTTCTTTACTTTTCCTTTGTCCAAAGAACCTGACAGTAAGTACCCTTAGCTTCCCTGTGCTGAGGCATCCTTGTCTCACCAATTTCGCTCTTAGAAAGGACCCCAAATAACCATACACATTTCTTAAGAGGAATCTGTAGCACCAGAGAAAGCACTCATGCATATTTTTACCCTTAATAAACCCTAGGGGAAAGTGATGGTTTGTTCCCAACCAAGCAGTTCTTCCTTTGCTCTGGTCTCTGCCCACTAGTCCGCTCAACTCTTGCTCTTTAGACCAATTAGGTAGGATTCAGACACAAGCCCACTGTGCCTCTTCATATATTAAACTTATCTAATGGTCCCCTCAAACCTCACTTTGTGGACTAGAGGTTAGGAAGTGGGGCTCACAGCTCTTTGAACACTTCTTCCTTAATCACCTTCTCCTGCCCCTTTTATGCACTTCACGTGTTACTGTCTGCTCTTGTGTAGGTATTGTCTTCTCATGTGTGCTTAGTTGCTCAGACATGTCTGACTCTTAGTGACCCCATGGATTGTAGCCTCCTGCCTCCTGCCAGGCTCCTCTGTCCGTGGCGATTCCCCAGGCAAGAATACTGGGGTGGGTTGCCATGCCCTCCTCCAGGGAATCTTCCAAACCCAGAAATTGAACCAGGGTCTCCTGCATTGCAGGCAGGTTCTTTATCAGCTGAACTACCAGGGAAGTGTTGTCTTCTCATGTCTCAGCTCAAATACCATCTCCTCAATGTGAACTTCCCTAACCATCGTATCCAAAGGGCTCATTGCCTTAGACATCTCCATCGTATCACCATATTTTATTACTGCATTGTAAAGTGATTTTGTCTATTCATCTGTTGTGTCCCACACCATAAGGAGAACTCTAAGAAATTAGGGACTCTGTCTCAATGATTGTTATCTTCCAGGGGCTAGAAAAGTGTCCCTGTGGTAAATGTACAACCTATAATTAGTGATCAATAGATAATTTATTCAATGAATGAATAAAGGTCAAGAGTTAGAGTCTCTGGGAGATGTCTCAAGGCAGGATTTGAATGAGGCCACAGTCTAAGTGGAATCTGGGGAAAACCGCACTATATTTTTACCTGCATCCTCTGAGAAGAAAGATGGGGGTAAATGCATAGAGTAGTTATTATCTTGGACTTTCCTGGGCATCTGACAGCCTGGGTTCTGTTTTTGGCTCCTTTAAGACTCGATAGTTATGGTACAGGGACATAAATTTTTGCAGATAACTTAAGCGTTCACAGACCTCCTGAAGAGGGAAAAGAACCCTTAAAAATTTATGGAGAGATGAAGAACCTCGCTGCAACACCGGCAGATAGGCGTTAAATAAGATAATGCATGAGGCACTTTTAAAGAACTAGGACAAGTGTCTGGTGACAGAGGGTGTCTTTGGGGAGAGAAGGTGTCTGATGGAAAGAAAATAGCAACCCACTCCAGTATTCTTGCCTGGAAAATCCCATGGACTGAGGAGCCTGGTAGGCTACAGACCATAGAGTGCAAATATCGCTGCCTGGCGGTTGCTATGGACGCTTGCCTTCTCCAATCATCGAGCGGCTTGCTAAGCTGTGCGGCGCTGCGTGGTTGCTGTGGCAACGGATGGTAACAGCTCCGCTACCAGGCGGCACAGGAGGAGAGCCAGCTGCTTGGAGCCGGGTTGGGAAGCCCTTGCTACAGCGTCTGTGAGTTGGACGCGGGGACTTGGTGGGGAAATGGAGCGCGGAATTAACACGGGGTGGAGGTCACCGGGGTCGAAGGCCCTCGCAGTGGTCGTGGGGTCTCAATACGAGGGGTATGAGGACTGGCTGGGGCATCCCCTCGAGTTCCAGCTCTTTGTCCCAGGGGTTCCCTAAGCTTTCCAGATCCCATCTCTCCCCAGCCTCCTCACGCTCTTTCTCTTCACCCTTTCTCCCCTCAATAGTGGAGCCTCCAGTTTCTTTTGGTTCCCCAGACTACCTGTGTGGATGAGGAGCGGACATCAGCCTGAAGGACAGAGTTAGAAGTTCACCTTGCTTCTAACTTCTGATTAGCTCGGCCTTGGGCAAGTCATTTTCTGTGTTTCCTTAACGGGAAAATGGGGTGCCATACCCCCTCCTCCCTTCTTCTCAGGATGACTCTGAGGATCAAATGCATTCTCGGTGTACCCTGATATGATTTACCTGTGTGGTCTCACTGCATAGCTGCGCCTGTGAAATGACTAACGATTAACCGCCCTTTACAGTTCTGCAGTCTGGGTTCATAGCGTGCCCCATGTTTAGAGCTGTCGGTATGACTTAACCACCTGGTGTCCCGTTCTCTACGTGTCCTCACTTGTTTTACCTTAGATTTCTTGCTCCCTGACTCTATGGGGTCTTGGCCTTTTCTCTTCAGAACACTTCAACCAGTATGTATTTTATCTAGATGATTCTTTCCCACTCTCCTTTGCTTTACTCCTTAAAGTAATTGAGATCCTACTTAATGTTTAGTAGTAACCTAGATGTTTTGCAGGGGAAAAAAAGTAATGTTAAGACAGGATTTGTGCTCTTGATGAGCTTATTTAGTAGAGTCATGTTTTGCTGCTGTATGAGGTTGGGGATACTAAGGTCAACGTTGAAGGCAAAGCCTTCGTTGCTGCACTTGGGCTTTCTCGAGCTGCGGGCTACTCTGTAGTTGAGGCACGTGGGCTTTTCATTGCTGTGGCTTCTTCTGTTGCAGAGCACCAGCTCTAGACGCACAGGCTTCTGTAACTGTGGGCTTAGTTGCTCTAGGGCATGTAGGATCTTCCCCGACCAGAGATCGAACCGGTGTCCCACGCACTGGCAGGCGGATTTTTAACTGCTGGACCATCAGGGAAGTCCCTGTTCCATTATGTCTTTGTTCTTCTAGATTTTGCTGTAGCCTTCATTTCATTCTTCAGCTTCTTCCTTGAGAACATTGAGGAGGCTGTTGCCATTCATGTGGCTACCTGGATATCACTCTGCTTGGTGGACTGCTAAAGCCTTAGAATCATTCATGCATCCTTCTGGGTTCTCCTCAGTCTGCACTGGACTGACTGTTGAGCACTGATTGATGAAATGCACACAAGTATTCTCAGAACTAATGACCATCTCACCTCATTCTACAGCCCACTGACTAAACAGCAAAGACAATCACCCAGCTATTATAAAGGTTATTTTTTTGTCTTTTTATTTAGCTGAATATGAATAAATTGAATTTCCATCATCCCCATTGATATAACTCTTTTGAAGTCTTGTTGTAGAGATTGTACTTGCCCTGCATAGGCATCAACACTTGATATTATCAGTCTTCTAAAACTTTGTCTTTCTTATGGGAAAATAATGTTTATCACTTTGTTGTAATTTACATTTGCTGGCTTACTAGTGAGATAAAGCAGTTTATGATTATTTACTACTGATAATTGATCTTCTCTGGGTTGTCACTCTTTATCTTTGTCCAATTCAAATTGGAGTGTCCTTTGTATATTGATCCGTTGGGGTATTTTACATACCCTTGGTATTGATACTTTGAGATATTGATACTAATTTTATCCAGTATGTTCATAGCTGTTTTAAAAAGTCAGATTTATTATGGGTAATTTACATACTGTAAAATTCACCTCTATTTTTTCTTCTAGTTTTATTGAGATATAATTGACATACAGCACTGTATAAGTTTAAGCTGTACAGCATAATGATTTGACCTATATTAAGGATGAAATTATTATCACAGTAAGTTTAGTCATCATTCATTATCTCATATAGATACAAAATTAAAGAAATATAAACAATTTTACTTGTGATGAGAACTCTTAAGGTTTATTTTCTTAACAACTTTCATGTATAACATACAGCAGAGTTAATTGTATATATCATGTACATTACACCCCTGGTACCTATTTATCTTATAACTGGAAGTTTGTACCTTTTGACTGCCTTCATCCGGTTCCCCCTCCCTCAACCCATTACTACTGGTAACCTGACCTCTTTTTCTATGAGTTTGCTTGTTTTTGAAGTATAATTGACCTCCAACACTGTTAGTTCCTGTTACACAACATCATGATTGAATATTTCTATGCCTTTAAAAATGATCACTACAATAAATCTAGTTATCTGTCATCAGTCAAGTATATATAATTATTGAATACATTCCCCACACTGTACGTTTAATACCCATGACTCACTTATTTTGCAACTGGAAATTTGTGCCTCTTAATCTCCGTCACCGATTGCTCTCCTCCCTTCACCTCCTCCCCTCTGGCAACCACCAGAAAAAAACTATGCAGTTTGTTCTCTGGGTCTATGACTATCTCTGTTTTGTTATGTTTGCTCATTTAGTTTTTAGATTTCACATATAAGTGATTACTTTTAGTATTCTCTTTCTGAGTTACTTCACTTAGCACAATACCCTCTAGATCCATCCATGTTGTGACAAATGGCAAGATTTCACTCTTTTTTATGGCTGAATACTATTCCACTGTGTACATATACCACATCTTCTTAATCCATTTTTCTATTGATGGACATTTGGGTTGCTTCCATATATTGGCTATTGTAATAATGTGGTGAACATTGGGGTGCCTGTGTCTTTTCTATTTAGTGGTGTTTTTTTTTTTTTTGGATAAATACCAAGGAGTGGAATTGCTAAGCCGCATTATAGTTCTAGTTTTAGTTTTTTGAGGAATCTCCACACTGTTTTCCATAGTGGCTACATCAATTTACATTTCCACCAACAGTGCACAAGGGTTTCCTTTCCTCCACATCCTCACCAAAACTTATTTGTTGTCTTTTGGATCATAGCTCTTCTGAGAGGTGTGAGGTGATATCTCATTGTGGTTTTGATTCGCATTTCTCTGATTAGTGATCTTGAGCATCTTTTCGTGTACCTGTCGATCATCTATAAAGAACCCAGAAATGAATCCACACTTACACGGGCAATTAATCTATGACAAAGGAGGCAAAAATATATCATGGGGGAAAGACAGTTCCTTCAGTAAACAGTGTTTAGAAAACTGGACAGCTACCTCCAAAGGAATCAAACTGGACTACTCTCTCATACTGTGCACAGAAATAAATTCAAAATGAAATAAAGACTGAAATATAAGACCTGTAACCATAAAACTTCTAGAAGAAAACATAAGCAGTATGCTCTTTGACAATGATCTTGGAAATATTTTTTGGCCATGTCTCCTCACGCAAGGGAAGAAAAAGCAGAAATAAACAAATGGGAATATTTCAAACTAAAAAGCTTTTGCACAGTGAAGGAAACTGACAAAAGGCCACTTACAGACTGGGAGAAAATATTTTCAAATGCTATGTCTGATAAGGGGTTAATATTAAAATATACAAAGAAATCATACAATTCAACGTCAGAAAAGCAAAAGATTCAATAAAAATGGGCAGAGGATCTGAATAGACCCTTTTCCAAAATTTATTCCTTTTAGATGTAGACGTACTGTTCTGTGGATTTTGAAAAATTATTATGTATCCATGTAAATATATAGAATGATTCTGTTAACTCAGAAAGTTCTCTTGTTGCTGGTTATAGTCATTCCCAGAAAAGTCAACGTATGTTATAATTTTTGGATAAATACCTGGGAATGTGATTACTAGGTTCTATGGTAAGTATATGTTTAATTTTATAAGAAACTGTTTTCCAAATTAACTGTACAATTTTGCATTTCTACCAGCATAGTATGAAAGTGTCATCTGCTCCATATCGATGACATCTAGTGACAGTCTTGTTTGTTTTAATCATTTTTGTAGATGTGTAGTCGTTTCTCATTCTGCTTCAGATTTGCATTTCTGTGATGCCTAATGATGTTGAACAACATGAGTTTATCGATTATTTTATCTCTTCTTTGGTGACATTTGTGTTCGTATCTTTTGCCCATGTCTTACTCACTTGTCTTCTTATTGAGTTGCCTTTTGGAGTCAGAAGTTTTAAATTGTGATGAAGTCCAATTTACTATTTTTTTCTTTTATGTATTATGTTATCTAAAATTCTTCACCTAACCCAAAGTAACACAGATTTCCTTCTTGAAGTTTTATAGATTTAGTTTTACATTTTATTTCATGTTTTGTATATGAGCAAATTTAGAATTATTTAGGGGAAGGCCCAACAATCCCTCTGGCTGGTGTGGGAGAGTGACTCATGTGATCACACGGAATAGGGGAAGTTATTATTTATTATTAATTAGTGGTATAGTTTTACAAGCTTCACAGTAGCTTTGAGAATGTTTTTACATGTTAACATCAAAAAATATTTAGAAGAAGAAACTCGCATCAAGTGTAAGAGAACCGACATAGCCTATGAGTGAGTATTGAAGCTATGTTTAAACTGCTAAACTGGGATCTGCATAGAGTAGAGATGCTTGACTCTGGATTTATGTTGATAGATTTGTTTGTTGTTTGTTTTAAGGTGAAAGTTTTTTCAGGGAGGAAACACACTCCATAGACAGAGGGTGGGCCGTCTCAGAAGGCAAGAGAGGCATTAGAGGCACCAGGTTATGGGGTTGTCAATTTTTATAGGGATGGGTAATTTCATAGGCTAATAAGTGGGAGGAGTATTCCAGCTCTTCTAGGGAAAGGATGGGGACTTCCAGGAATTGGGCCACTGCCCGCTTTTTGATTTCTATGGTCCTGGTGCCTGTGGGTGTGTCATTTAGCATGCTGCTGTGTTTCAGTGAGTGTATACTGAGACTCAAAGTCTAGTGGAAGACAACTGGTCTGCCATCCTGGACCTTGTCTCTGCTGCTGCTGCTGCTAAGTCACTTCAGTCATGTCCAGCTCTGTGCCACCCCATAGACGGCAGCCCACTAGACTCCCCCGTCCCTGGGATTCTCCAGGCAAGAACACTGGAGTGGGTTGTCGTTTCCTTCTCCAATGCGCGAAAGTGAAAAGTGCAAGTGAAGTTGCTCAGTCCTGTCTGACTCTTAGCGACCCCATGGCCTGCAGCCTGCCAGGCTCCTCCGTCCATGGGGTTTTCCAGGTGAGAGGACTGGAGTGGGGTGCCATCACCTTCTCCCTGTTGTCTCTACTCAGTTGGTTGTACCCTCAGGCTATGTCATTCTTTTAAAGGTTGTACCCTGCCCGCTTTCCCGCCTCATTCTCCCTTCAGAGATTNGCCTGCCAGGCTCCTCCGTCCATGGGGTTTTCCAGGTGAGAGGACTGGAGTGGGGTGCCATCGCCTTCTCCCTGTTGTCTCTACTCAGTTGGTTGTACCCGCAGGCTATGTCATTCTTTTAAAGGTTGTACCCTGCCCGCTTTCCCGCCTCATTCTCCCTTCAGAGATTTTACTCCCATAATCTTTAGGGGAATAGAAAGTCGACAATCTCCTGTAGCTGCTTCAGTGCTGAGTAGTCACCGGAGTGCTGCATCGACCCTGCCTGTCGGGGAGTAAGCCTTTCTGGATGCTGATCTAGGGGCCCCGGGGGCAGGACGACTTCTTGTTTTGAGTTGGTATGGGCTGGAGGCCTCCNGGCCCATTCGTCTTTTCTAAAAATTACTGACTGTCCTTTCAGAGTCCTGCATCTCCTTCCCCTTCCTGTATTAAGATGGTATTTAAACCTGATTTCTAAGCCACCTCTAAAAGTTATTTAGCTTTACCCCTGCAGATCTTCTATGTATTCATGAGCTACATGTGTCAATAAACTCCTTTTCCTCTTGTTAATCTGTATTTTGTTATAAGGGCCCCAGTGAGAACTTAGAAGTGTAGTAAAACTAGGTAGAAAAATTATTCTTCCTTCCTTGCAATGCAAATGCATGACCTGATGGAAATGAGTTAGGTCCCCAAAGTCTCCATGAGTTTCCCAAGCTACTGCAAATAAATGTACAATCTACTGTAAAATAATATGCTTTTCCCACAAAGATAATTTTAAGCCCTAGCTATAAACATACAATATAAAAACAGTGTGCTTTCTATTCTAAATAGCTTCAAAGCAGATTCCTAACTTCTAACTCAACCTGATTTCTACCTGTAAGTCCCTCCTATTTATTTTTTATTTTTTTTTCAACTATATATTTTTATCTCCTTATCCCAGTATTTCTTTTCTTTTTCTTTCTTTCTTTTTTTTTTTTAGAAAATTCCTTAGCACTATCATATTTTCAATGGAAAAGTCAACCACAATTTATATGCATATTTGTAAACAAATCTTCTGAGAATAGGGCATTTGTGTTTTAAAATCCATTAAAACATGTTTTGAAAGTTTTAATTCGGTTTTAAGTCTAGCTTACTCAGATATTTAGAGCAAACAACAGGTTTTTAAGGTGTTTGGATTACCCTAAAAATTCACCATAATGTGAATGTCTTCATTAAGCTTGTCAGTTCCCTGCCTTTAGTAAAACTAAAGCACAGCAGACATGAAGAGCATGGTTTACCACTCAGGTTCTTCATGATAGGTAGAGATTTCTAAACAACTGATGAAGCTGTGGTGCTATAAATTGATTGCTGGAATGGGCAGTGGTGCACCCGGGAGCTGTTTTTTTCCCTTTTCACACTCTGCTTAACTGGTCAGTCATAGCCTAGTGTTTAAGTCAGTATTTCAACTTCTAAAAGATTGTTGAACTGTTGCAAAGTGAAACAATATAGAGGTTCATTTAAGCTGCTAAAATTGAAAAGTATCTCAAACAATAAACCTGTAAGCCCACTGTTGTCTGACCAACATGGACAGCATATTAAAAAGCAGAGACATTACTTTGCCTACGACAGTCCACCTAGTCAAAGCTATGGTTTTTACAGTAGTCACGTACAGATGTGAGAATTGGACCATAAAGAAAACTGAGCAACAACGAATTGATGTTTTTGAACTGTGGTGTTGGAGAAGACTCTTGAGAGTCCCTTGGACTGCAAGGAGATCAAATCAGTCAATCCTAAAAGAAATGAGTCCTGAATATTCATTCAAGACTGATGCTGAAGCTGAAACTCCAATGCTTTGGCCACCTGATATGAAGAACTGACTCATTTGAAAAGATTATGATGCTAGCAAAGATTGAAGGCAGGAGGAGAAGGGGACGACAGAGGGCAAGATGGTTGGTTGGCATCATCAACTTAATGGACATGGGTTTGAGCATGCTCTGGGAGTTGGTGATAGACAGGGAAGCCTGGTATGCTGCAGTCCATGGGGCTGCAAAGAGTCGGACATGACTGAGTGACTGAACTGAACTGAAAGCACAGTGATATCGTAGACTCCCAACTAAAAATGTCAGAAAGATACCTCCTATTCTTTTAAAGTTGCAGATTAAGTAAATTTTTAGTTTCTTTGGAAAATTATCCAGAAGAAAGGATCCACTTAACATTTGCTTCTCTTTTGGTGTGCAGATCTCTCTTGATTTCCTTAAATCATTTCACATAAGCTAGAAAGCTGACCTTCTGCCATTTTTTGTTGCGTGTGTGTGTGTAAAAGAAGCTTATGGTGTCTACTTTCCAAACATAAATCCTGCATCTAAATACATTAGACTTGCAGAAAGTTTTATGAAATACTTCAAAGACCTCTCTAATCTTGACTGTAAAGATATATTTAGTTTACCTCAGTGGACATGTATTTGAGCAAACTCTGGGAGACAGTGAAGGACAGGTAAGCCTGGAGTGTTGCAGTCCAGTTCAACACAGTTCAGTTGCTCAGTCATGTCTGATTCTTTGCAACCCCATGGACTGCAGCACTCTAGGCCTCCCTGTCCATCACCAACTTCCAGAGTTTACTCAAACTCATGTCCATTGAGTCGGTAAAGCCATCTAACCATCTCATCCTCTGTCATCCCCTTCTCCCACCTTCAATCTTTCCCAGCATTAGAGTCTTTTTAAATGAGTTAGTTCTTCACATCAGGTGGCCAAAGTATTGGAGTTTCAGCTTCAGCATCAGTCTTTCCAGTGAATATTCAGGACTGATTTCCTTTAGGATGGACTGGTTGGATCTCCTTGCAGTCCAAGGGACTCTCAAGAGTCTTCTCCAACACCACAGTTCAAAA
>SJYV01008782.1:314384-342153 GCA_006410875.1 Neotragus pygmaeus
GGAGAAATATCAATAACCTCAGATATGCAGATGACACCACCCTTATGGCAGAAAGTGAAGAAGAACTAAAGAGCCTCTTGATGAAAGTGAAAGAGGAGAGTGAAAAAGTTGGCTTAAAGCTCAAAATTCAGAAAACGAAGATTATGGCATCTAGTCCCATCACTTCATGGCAAATAGATGGGGAAACAGTGGAAACAGTGTCAGACTTTATTTTTGGGGGCTCCAAAATCACTGCAGATGGTGACTGCAGCCATGAAATTAAAAGGTGCTTGCTCCTTGGAAGAAAAGTTATGACCAACCTAGACAGCATATTCAAAAGCAGAGACTTTACTTTGCCAGCAAACATTCATCTAGTCAAAGCTATGGTTTTTCCAGTAGTCATATGAGACTTGGAAAGCTGAGCACCAAAGAATTGATGCTTTTGAACTATGGTGCTGGAGAAGATGCTTGAGAGCCCCTTGGACTGTGAGGAGATCCAACCAGTCCATCCTAAAGGAAATCAGTCCTGAATATTCATTGAAAAGACTAATGCTGAAGCTGAAACTCCAATTCTTTGGCCATCTGATGTGAAGAACTGACTCATTTGAAAAAGACCCTGATGCTAGGTAAGATTGAAGGTGGGAGGAGAAGGGGACGACAGAGGATGAGATGGTTGGATGGCATCATTGACTCAATGAACATGAGTTTGAGTAAGCTCCAGGAGTTGATGATAGACAGGGAAGCCTGGCATGCTGCAGTCCATGGGGTTGCAAAGAGTTGGACACGACTAAGTGACTGAACTGAACTGGACTAATCATTGAGAAAGAAAACAATAAATCATTCAACTTCTTAGTAATCATTAAACAAATATTTAGTGATTCCATGCCTGGCATTGTTAATATATTAGGCATATATACTAGTGGTGAGCACAATGGTTGAGATGTCTGAGCTCAAGAGAACTTGCTGTCTGGTGAAGACAGATGTAAAAATCTAGTTACACAGGCAGTTTATTCATTATACGAGAAGTGCAATTACTCTGGGAACATATAACATGGGCCCATCAGGGTAGTCAGGGAAGGCTTTCTAGAGGCAGTGATGTTTCAACTGAGACCTGTAGGATGAGTCTAAGCAGGGGAAAGGGTATAGAATGGGAAGAGAGAGTTTCAGAAGTTTTTATCCCTAAGCAACCCTATAGTTGGATCAGGGGAAATAGAGAAGCCTGAGAACCTAGTCAAAATGGGGAGAGAGTGTACCAGTAGGGCTAATGGACTTGGTAGAAGAGGCTGGGTATTCCAGAGATGAGAACAGTGCATTTCACCATGTCATCTGAGGGTGTCTGTGATAAGTGAGTCTCATAATCCAGATCCACACATGGTTCAAGACTCTTTTTGAAAGACAAAGGCCCGTCTAGTCAAAGGTATGGGTTTTCCAGTAGTCATGCATGAGAGTTGGACCATAAAGAAGACTGAGTGCTGAAGAATTGATGCTTTGAACTGTGGTGTTGGAGAAGACTCTTGGGAGTCCCTTGGACTGCAAGGAGATCAAACCAGTCAACCCTAAAGGAAATCAGTCCTGAATGTTCATTGGAAGGACTGATGCTGAAGCTCCAATACTTTGGCCACCTGATGCTAAGAGCCAACTCATTAGAAAAGACCTTGATGCTGGGAAGGATTGAAGGCAAAGAAGAGAAGGGGATGACAGAGGACAAGATCATCACTGATTCAAGAGACATGAGTTCGAGCAAGATCCGGGAATTGGGGATGGACAGGGAAGCCTGGCATGCTGCAATCCACAACTGAGCGATTGAATAACAACAAAGCTTGGAGAGTCTCGATTTTAATATACCTGTTCAAAAGTTTTTGCTTTTTGGGGTTCTTAAGGTGAGAGGAGTTAGAAAAAGATGCCTTTGCCTGCTTGATAGACAAATTAAAAATGTTTACTTTCAGGCACTTAAATTCTGCAAGTAGCTATTCAGTGTTAGCACCCTTGGCAAGTGTGCATCTCAGCTAACGGTAATTGTATCTCAACTTTTACCTGAAATGAGGCAATCAAGATGTCAAGATACCAGCTCTGTAAATCTTAGATAAGTGGCATGAATGCGACATCCAGGTAATTTCAGACATCAAGCCTCTAAATAGACGTCTACTTGTCCTGGGTGCTGTTTGTATTATGTTTATTTTATATTTTATCTTCAAAGTTTCAAAAAAGTTGGAGTATTGGAAAATTCTTTAGGTGTGAGTTAGGATTTCTCCCCTTATACCATCTACACTTAGTGAATGAAGATTTCTGCTTCTAAGAATGGTAGACTAGGTAATACAGGCCCACCCGCCTGCTGAGGGTGACTGGAAAAAGTGGACAGATTTTATAAACAAAGGCCTGCTTCAGTTCACTAGAAGGTTAACAAATAGTGAAGTTATCAGGCTGTGTCCAAGGGCAATAGCAACCCAGGGACTATCCTTTTATAATAAAACAGTCATCTAGAAAGTAAAATATTTCTCTGAGTTCTAAGGGCCACTGTAGCAAACTAATTGAACCTGAGGCTGGCGTTGTGGAAACTTCTGATTTACAGTCAGTGGGTCAGAAGCACACACGCTGGGCTTGCGACTAGTGTCTGAAGTGTGGGAGCAGTCTATAGGACTAACACTTAACCTGTGGGATTTGATGCCTTCTCTATGTAGATAAATTACTCGCTATTGTGGGGAACACCCCTCCTGCCCTTGCCACACCACACACACAAACACACATGCATGTTGGAATTGGTGACCAGAACAAAATACAAAATACATCTCTATTTTTCTTTTCTTCAGCCTGGTCAAATAAGAGGATTCTTTCTGAAATTTGTCTCTCTTTTATCTGCCTAGGCTATAAGCCACACATCCTGCAGAGACAGGTTGTTTTCAGGAGAGTTTTCAGGGGAAAAGAGCAAAGCTCAATGTGAAACCTATGAAACTGAAGAAATCCAATTTAAAAGAGATCTGACACATAAGAAACCAAGAAGCATGGCAGCTTTAGAAACAGAAGAAAACCAGAAGAAGCAGTAGGATTAAAATATGAAAATTAATCCTTTTACTCCAAGTGCCTAGAGCACCCCTCACTGGTAACAAGTCATGTTGCGTTTACTTGAGCATTTTCTGCATTTTTTTTCTTCGATATTTTCCTCCTAAAATGGTACTTTGGGGTAAAGAAATGTTTATCAACATCCCAGAGTATATAATGGCCCCTGTCCCCACTTTAGCAGTAGCAGAACTTGAAGACATGTGAGCAGTTTCATATGATGCTCTTACTTATTTTTAGCAAGCAATGTTTAGTTAAATGGAATTTCCATCTTTTCGAGTTTTTTTTAAACCAAACTTTCTGCTAGTAACACTAAGAACAATTATATGCCAGTTCAGTTCAGTTCAGTCGCTCAGTCGTGTCCGACTCTTTGCGACCCCATGAATCACAGCACGCCGGGCCTCCCTGTCCATCACCATCTCCCGGAGTCCACTCAGGCTCAGGTCCATTGAGTCTGTGATGCATCCAGCCATCTCATCCTCGGTCGTCCCCTTCTCCTCCTGCCCCCAATCCTTCCTAGCATCAGAGTCTTTTCCAATGAGTCAACTCTTCGCATGAGGTGGCCAAAGTACTGGAGTTTCAGCTTTAGCATCATTCCTTCCAAAGAAATCCCAGGGCTGATCTCCTTCAGAATGGACTGGTTGGATCTCCTTGCAGTCCAAGGGACTCTCGNCGTAAACTTGTTATTACCCAGGCTGAAGATCTCTACAAAATGAAAACTCCACACTTGCAACAAGAGGCGGGTATCGGAGGCATGAAAGGCCCCATAATGGAGGAAGTTATAAGGCCTTTGCTAATGACAGTTCAAAGAGGTGATGCGCCTCAATCCTCAGGAATAAAAGCAGAGAGCATTTTCCATCCACACATGTAAGGCAGGAATGAGGCAACAGAGAAAGAGCATGAACTTCATTAAATGGTGAGTCCTGTCTAAGTCTCAGAGTAGTCTTTCTGTGATGCTGTATTGCTTTCTCTCTTATAATTTACATTAAAAGCTATAAAAGGAAAAGGAAAAAGAAAAGATCTTTTCCCTTTGTTCTTATCTTCTGGGCAGCAAAGATGGGGAACATCGCAGAAGAATCCTGAGAGGGGAGATAGTTCAGTTCAGTCGCGTCTGACTCTTTTCGACCCCATGAATTGCAGCACGCCAGGCCTCCCTGTCCATCACCAACTCTCGGAGTTCACTCAGACTCGNGAGGGCCTGCAGCCTTATGGCCATGGGAGCTCTTTGATAACAGGGCCTGTGAACTGTGCACACTGCAGAGAGCATTTACTCATTCACCACGAGATGAGCGGCGGTAGATGAAACCAATCCTGGAGATGGCCGCACAAGGGTTAAAGTCCCCCTTTGACCTTATTTCAAGTGGTGCTTTCAATAAATCAGGAAGAGGTGAATTCAAGCCAGCCCATCTCCAGAGGATTTTGTGAATATTAGCTAATGGGACAACTGGTTGCCTGGTTTTGTTCAGATTCACACACAGAAAAATCTGGTACTTATGGCTTCCAAGAAAGAGTCTGGCAATTCAAGACTTTAAATCAGGAATCTAATTTGGAGTTACAAAAGATGATATGTTTTTCTTTTACGGCCCCCAAATTTAGGTATTCTGACACAAACAGATTGAGTGGCAATTAATTTACATCTCTCTTAAAATTTAATAATATTCAAACAGCAGTTTCCTCATTCCCTCTTTTGGCTCATAGGAATTTTTCCTCTCCTCTTCACCCCTTATGAAACATAGCCATTATCATATAAATCTGTTTGGGGAGAACTAATAAAAATGAAAATGATTTAGATGTGGAAAACCAAAATGGATTCTTTGGAATAGACATACATGGTCACTTAAATATGTATTTGAACTCTTGAGTTTCTTGTTTATGCTTGATCTTTTATTTCAGAGTCCCTACCAATGTTTTAGGGGTTCATGCTTACTCAGAGTTATTTATATATGCCGACTATTTAAATAATATGTCAACTTGGCTAAGCCACTGAAGTTATTCTTACAGATTTTAAAAATATGCATCAATGTGAATTAATAAGTGATATCTCNAATGTCTCTGCTTTTGAATATACTATCTAGGTTGGTCATAACTTTTCTTCCAAGGACTAAGCGTCTTCTAATTTCATGGCTGCAGTCACCATCTGCAGTGATTTTGGAGCCTAAAAATATAAAGTCTGACACTGTTTCCACTGTTTCCCCATCTATTTCCCATGAAGTGATGGGACCGGATGCCATGATCTTCGTTTTCTAAATGTTGAGCTTTAAGCCAACATTTTCGTTTTCGTCTTTCACTTTCATCAAGAGGCTTTTTAGCTCCTCTTCACTTTCTGCCATAAGAGTGGTGTCATCTGCATATCTGAGGTTATTGATATTTCTCCAAGTACTGTACAAAGTGACATACAGTTATTATGTCATTTAATCCTCTCTGGGAGTTGGGTATGACAGGGAGGCCTGGCGTGCTGCAATTCATGGGGTCACAAAGAGTCAGACACAGCTGAGTGAACTGAACTGAACTGAATAAACATATGAGATAGACGTAGAAAATGGCTTCCAAGATGGCTCCCAGTGACCCTTACTTCGTGGTAATTATGTCCCTGTGTGGCCTCTCTCATATGAAATAGGGCTGATCTGTGTGACTAATATATCTTGCCTAAATGAGAGTATGTGACTTCTGGGCCACAGAGGACACAGCGCAGTTCCTCCCACTGTCTCTGGGACTACTTTCTGTGGAAGTAGTCAGTTATCGTGCTATGAGGACACTTAAGCTTCCCTGTTGAGAGGCCCATGAGGGAAGGGACTGAAACCAACAGCCAGGAGCAACGTGCTAGCTGTGTTGAGTGAGCCACCTTGAAAGTGGATTTTCCAGCCCTAGTCAAGCCTTCAGATGACTGCAACCCTTGCTACCATCTCTGTATCCTCCTCAGAGACTCCAAGCCAGGTTCTATTTCCTAAGCTGGATGAGAATGCATTTTTCTCTGTTTCTCTCAAAGAAGATACTGTGATATGCATACTGAGCATTTATGCAACTAGACTGTTAGGTAGAAACCCTGGAAGGAGCTGGAAGTTGATGTTCAAATTAAGGAAAAAGAGGGAAATGGTTCCTCTGTGAAATGTTTTGGCCCAGTAAAAATTCTCTTTTAATGAGTATGATTTAATATTAAATTCAATTCAACAAATATTAACTGAGCCCCCTTGTGGCAGTCACACATGGTCTGTACAATGAAGGAGCTTATATTCTTGAGGCCTGTAAGCAGATAGTTGTAGTACAGTATATTACATTCAGTAAGAGTCATGTGCAAAGGACAAAGTGATTGGCATTCTTTGAATGTGTTAGGGAAAGCCTTACTTCTGGGGACCCTTGAGGTAAGTTTTATAGGATGAATAGGAGTTCACAAGGCAGACAGGGATATGAATGTGAAAAGAAAGGATGAGTCTATATAAAGGTATGCTCCTGCTGCTAAGTTACTTCAGTCATGTCTGACTCTGTGCGACCCCATAGACGGCAGCCCACCAGGCTCCCCCGTCCCTGGGATTCTCCAGGCAAGAACACTGGAGTGGCCTGCCATTTCCTTCTCCAATGCATGAAAGTGAAAAGTGAAAGTGAAATCACTGAGTCGTGTCCAACTCTCAGCGACCCCATGGACTGCAGGCTACCAGGCTCCTCCGTCCATGGGATTTTCCAGGCAAGAGTACTGGAGTGGGTTGCCATCACCTTCTCCGATATAAAGGTATAGAGGTATGAAATAGCCTGGCACATTTGGGGATTGTGAAAGTCATTTCATTGATTAAACACATTGATTAAATAAGCGTGTGTATGAGGCACTGTGCTGGATTCTGGGAACGCAGTGATAAGAAACAGAAAATCCTTGTACTCAAGAAACTTAACAGTCTCAGGGCAGAAAAGGAGATGAATAGATGGCTATGATAGGGTGAGCATGAGAACCTGTGAGGTCAGAAAACAAGTGGTAGCCCTGGATAGTCAGGGAAGCCTTTCTAAAAGAGGTCACATCTTGATTCCAGAAAGACAAGTTGGATTTAACTGGAGAAAGGAGGGGTGTAGGGGAGAAGAAAGGCATTCCAGGTGTTGTGTATAAGTCTGGAGGTGTGTGAGCCCCTGAGACTGTGAATTGTGAGTTGAGCATAAAGTGCAAGAAGGGCAGGTTCCTGGAATGGATGTCATGCTGAGAACCTTATGGAGTATTCCGGACTAAAGGATTTTAGGCAGGGAAATGGCATTACCAGGTTTTCCCTTTAGTCACTGTAGCTGCAGTGTATAGAGTGACTAGGCTGTGGGGGTGGAGTGGGAGTAGAGACCCAATTCTGGAGGCAGGGAGGTCAGTTAAGCTGTTGTCACCAAGACAAGCCATGAAAGTAACATTAACAAAGGAAGGCAGCAGGGATGAAAAGGCATAGGTGAATTTGTGAGATTTTAGGGGATAGAATCTCAGGGTAGAGGCAGAAGAGTGTCACCTTTGAGAGTGTGGACTCTGGAACCAGAATGACTCTTCTCCTCGCAGCTCTCCCCTTTCCTAGTGTGGGAACTGGGGCAGGTTACTTACCTCCTCTGCGCCTCTGTCTCCTTATTTGGGATATGGGAGACTAATAGCACCCACATGGAGGTTGTTGTAGTGGTACACAGGTGATTGGTAGGTATGTGGTATTATTTAATCATGGTATTAATTTGCATTTTCCTGATATCTGGTGATGTTGAACAGCTTTTCACATGCTTTTTGCGCTTGATACATCTTCAATGAAATGTCTCCATGTCCTTTGTCCATTTTCTTTTTTCTTTTTTAATTTATTTATTTTAATTGGTGGTTAATTACTTTACAATATCATATTGGTCCTTTGTCCATTTTCTAATTGGATTGTGTGTTAGGTAGAATAATGTCACTTTTCCACCAAGTATGTCCATGTTGAGTCTTCCAGTCCATGAACAGAGATCTCCCTTTACTTAGATACTCTCTGATTTTTTAAATTGGCTCTTTGTCATTTTTAGTATACAAGTCTTGTAAATGTTTTGTTCAACTTAGTTTTTGAAGGAATCACAGTTACACATGGTATCGTATTTTGGTTTCCACATCTTTATTGTTAGTATACAAAAATATGAATGATGTTTATACTCACTTGTTAGTTTTAGGAGGTTTGTTGTATATTCCTTGGGAATATCTATGTAGACAGTTATGCCATCTGCATCTAAGGAGAGTTTTTTTTTTTTCTTGTTTTCTGCTCTCTATGTGTTCTATTTCTCTTTTTCCCTTCTTCTAGCACTGACTAGATCTTCCAATACTATGTCTGATAGCCATGGTTAGAATGGATCTCCTTGCTTGTTCTCAGTCTTTAAGGGAAAAGCATACAGTCTTTTACCTTTCAGGATGATGTCAACTGGGCTTCCAGGTGCCTCAGTGGTAAAGAATCTTCCTGCTACTGCAGGAGTTGGGGGTTGATCCCAGAGAAGGGAATGGTTACCCACTCCAGTATTCTTGCCTGGGAAATCCCATGGACAGAAGAGCCTGGCATGCTACAGTCCATGGTGTTGCAAAGGAGCTGGATATGACTTAGTGACTAATCAGCAACAGGGATGTCAGCTGTAAAGTTTTTTGTATATTTTCTCCATTATGTTCCTCTATATTCCTAGTTTTCTGGGAGTTTTTGTTTTTAATCATCAATGTTGTTGAATTTTGTCAGATGCTTTTACTACATAAATTGATATGATCATATGATGTTTCTTCTTTAGCCTGCTAATGTGATGGATTACATTGAAATTTGAGTGTTGAACTAGACTTATATTCCTGGAATTAAACTATTTGGTCATGGCATATAATTATTTTTCATATTGCTAAATAACTTAAGATATTGATAATATTTTGTTAAACTTTTTTTTCACTTATATTCATGACAGATACTGGTTTTTAGGTATTTTGGGGGTATTACTTTCTTTGTTTGGTTTTGTCTTAGGCCTCATAAAATGAATTGTAAAATGTTCCCTTCTTTTCCATTTTCTGAACTAGATTGGTAGTATTGGTGTTAATTCTTCTTTAAATGTTTCCTATAATTCAGTGAAACCATCTATGCCTAGAGATTTCTTTTTTTTTCTTTTGAGTTATAAAATTATGAATTCTTTTTCCATAATACTTTGAGTTATTCAGATTATCTGTTCATATTAAGTTGTGGTAGTATGTTCTTTGAGAAATTGAAGCAATACATCTAAGCTGTCATATTTATGAGTATGCAGTTGTTTATAGTGTTTCCTTATTATTCTTCTGATATCTATATGGTTTGTCCTTCTTTATTAAATTCCTAATATTGGTAATTTGTGTCTTCTTTCTTGGCTGGAGGTTTGTCAGTATTATTGGTTTCTCCAGAGAATCAGATCTTTGATTAATTCTCACTATTGCTTTTCTGTTTTTAATTTTTCTGATTTCTGTTCTTATCTTTATCATTTGCTTCTGTTTGCTTTTGTTTTATTTGGTCATCTTTTTCTTTTTCTGGACTTAGGTGCTTAGATGACATAATTGACTTCTACTGTTTTCTAATCTAAAAAGCCTCTTGATGAAAGTGAAAGAGGAGAGTGAAAAAGTTAGCTTAAAGCTCAACATTCAGAAAACGAAGATCATGGCATCTGGTCCCATCACTTCATGGGAAATAGATGGGGAAACAGTGGAAACAGTGTCAGACTTTATTTCTTTGGGCTCCAAAATCACTGCAGATGGTGATTGCAGCCATCATTTTAATTTAATGAAATTAAAAGGCACTTACTCCTTGGAAGGAAAGTTATGACCAACCTAGATAGTATATTCAAAAGCAGAGACATTACTTTGCCAACAAAGGTCTGTCTAGTCAAGGCGTTGGTTTTTCCAGTGGTCATGTATGGATGCGAGAGTTGGACTGTGAAGAAAGCTGAGCGCCGAAGAATTGATGCTTTTGAAGTGTGGTGCTGGAGAAGACTCTTGCAAGTCCCTTGGACTGCAAGGAGATCCAACCAGTCCTAAAGGAGACCAGTCCTGGGTGTTTATTGGAAGGACTGATGCTGAGGCTGAAACTCCAATACTTTGTCCACCTCATGTTAAGAGCTGACTCATTGGAAAAGACCCTGGGATGCTGGGAGGGATTGGGGGCAGGAGGAAAAGGGGACAACAGAGGGTAAGATGGCTGGATGGCATCACTGACTCAATGCACATGAGTTTGGGTGAACTCTGGGCCTTGGTGATGGACAGGGAGGCCTGGCGTGCTTCAGTTCATGGGGTTGCAAAGAGTCGGATACGACTGAGTGACTGCACTAGTTCGATGCAGGATATAGGATGCTTAGGGCTGGTGTACTGGGATGACCCAGAGGGATGATATGGGGAAGGAGGTGGGAGGGGGTTCAGGATTGGGAACACGTGTACACCTGTGGAGGATTCATGTTGATGTATGGCAAAATCAATACAATATTGTAAAGTAGAAAAGAAAAAATAATAATAAAAAAATAAAGTCTAAGCCCTGAGGATGAAAAGAAAACAAAAACTTTCAACCTCCTCCAAATTTTGAAGTGTTGTGTTTTCATTTTCATTCAATTCAACATACTTTTGGTTTTCCTTCTTTGATTTATGTTTATTTAGAAATGTGTTGTTTAGTTTCTAAGTATTTGGAGATTTTGTGTTATCTTTCTGTTGTGTGTTTCTAATTTGATTTCACAGTGGTTAACCAGCACCCTCTGTATGATTCCAGTTCTTTTAACTTTGCTGAATTTTATTTTGTGGCCTGGAAAATTATCTATCTTGGTATATGTTGTTTGGATACATGAAAAGCATGTACATTTCTGCTGCTGTTGGGCAGACTGTTCTTTAAATATTGATTAAGTCATGTTGGTTGTGTTAAGTTCCTCTGCTGCTGCTGCTGCTAAGTTGCTTCAGTCATGTCTGACTCTGTGCCACCACACAGATGGCAGCCCACCAGGCTCCCCTGTCCCTGGGATTCTCCAGGCAAGAACACTGGAGTGGGTTGCCATTTCCTTCTCCAATGCATGAAAGTGAAAGGTGAAAGGAAGTCGCTCAGTCGTGTCCGACTCTTAGTGACTCCATGGACTGCAGCCTACCAGGCTCCTCCGAACATGGGATTTTCCAGGCAAGAGTAATGGAGTGGGGTGCCATTCTATATCCTGTTAATTTTCTGCTTAATACTTAACGTTAATTGTTGAGAAAGGAATGTTGAAGTCTCCAACTACAATTGTGTATTTGTATAGTTGTTTTAAATTTTGCATCATATATTCTGAAGCTTGGTTCAAGGCATATATTTTAAAAGTTGTCGGGTGCATTTATAATTATGATTGTTGTGTCTTTTTGGTAGATTCCCCTTTGACGTTACGTAATGTCTCTTTTTGTTCCTAGTCATTTTCTTTGATTTGAAGTCAACTTTATCTAATATTATTATAGCCCTTCTTGCTTTCTTTTGACCAACATTTGCATGATATACCTCTTCCCTCCTTTTGCTTATAATCTATGTATGTCATTATTGTTGAAGCGATTCTCTTAATTCATAACTATTGTCTCCATCCCCTCTCAGGTGTTCATGTTTGCACACAAGCACTATTTACTAGTTTGGTGAAGTGGGTCATTTTCCTGTAACATTTTCTGTATTCTTGATATGGCTTAATTATGTTCTTACACATGTTCCTCCATTTCCTGAACTCCTGTACTCTAGCTGGTAGATCTAGAGATTAATTAGATTTAGGTTAAGATTTTTGTTAATAGTGCTACACAGGTGGTGCTGTGTACTACATCACATCAGGAGGCACATAATATGTCTGGTTTTCACTCTTTTCGTGTTAAGATTGATGTAGAGGGCTCAGGTGTTGTTAGCCTGTTTGAGCCATTATAAAGTTCTTTAACAACATTCTTCCTAATGGTTCCGGCATTGATGATCCTTCGTTTCATTAGAGGCTGAAAATGGTGATTATTTTTCTGTCATTTCTTCAGCACTTATTAGCTGGAGTTTGTCTATGAAGAATAATTTTCCCTCATAAACTATTTGGATAACTTATGATGCAATTTGTACAGAAAGGGACAGGATAAATGGTTGATTCTTCCCTGTTATTATTTCCAAAATAATTAGTTTTGTGTCCTAGCAACTTCCAAAGGTGACCCATGATTTTTTTTTTTAGTATCTTTTTTGAACTCAGAGTTTTAAAGATGAATCCATTGCACACTTTTATTTTTGTTTTTCCCAAATTGTCCTGTTTTTGGTGAATGAAAACTCCTTCAGGTTGCTCTGAGCTCCTTAGACTCAACTCCAGTAGCCTTTGATAACGTCTTCAGTTTTCAGTATAGTAGAATATCCCAAGTTCATCTTATGTATTTCATGCCCCAGACCTTGAGTCACTCATTTCTCTAAGGAGTATGGTTTCTTTTAGTGGGAAGTAGTATTAAAGACCACATTATGTCCTGGGACTGTCATCACTTACTGAGCTTTCATTGCTTCTAGGGTCTTTCAGTAGGCAAGTTATTTAAAAGGAGAAAATAATCATGAGCTGAAACTCATATTTGCAATTTAAATTTAAGATTATAGTATTTCTTAATATAAGAACTTTTATGGTTTTATTTTTTTGATGTTGAAATGCTTGATTCCTAACAATATTGATATTGCTGCTTGTTTTTAAAATATTATTAGTAATATTATGACAAAAAGACTACAATCCAATGATGATATATAGTCAAAAATCATCTTTTAAGGTTGTTTAGAATAATTGTTTTCTCTTTGTAGTTATGACACCAACTTGATATACAGCAAAGTTTATTTGTTTCACTTTTCAACTTTTAAGGGTTGATTTTTTTTAAATGTTTTAAAATATATTTTATCAGCTTTATTGAGATATAATAATTCACATTCAATTCAGGATGCAATTCATCCATTTAAAATGTACATACAATTCAGTTTTTAGTATATTCACAAACATGTGCAATTATTACCATAGTCAGTTGTAAACATTTTCATTTCAAAAAGAAATCCCATACCTTTTAGTTATCACTCTTCTATCCCTTCATTCCTCGCAGACCTTTGCAATGACTGATCTACTTTTTCTCTACAGAGATTGTCCTTTTCTGGTCACTTCATGTGAATGGACTCACACAATATATATTTTTGTGTGTGTGTGACTGGCTCATTTTACTTAACAAAATGTTTTTGAGGTTTTTCCAAGTCTCTGTGATCCAAGGGAGTGGTTCAGTCTCACCTTTGGTTCTAGGATTTTCACAAAGGTGTCTTGTCTGTGGATAATTGCTGTTAATAGATGGTCTTTTTGTGAGTGGGACTGAGGTTGGCAACTACCTATTCTACCATGTTGGTGATATCACACTTCCCATTTATAATAATTATGTATATTGTATGTGATTTATTGTTAGTCTTTATTTAGTATGTCATCTTTGCTTTTTCTAAAATTACTTTTGGTATTTAGGAACATTAATCTTTATGTTCAGCAGTTTTCTTTGTACATAAATCCTCTATAGTGCCTATATTTTTATCTATTGCTATATAACAAATTACCCCAGATTAATAGGTTAAAACAATATTTGTTTTCCCAGTTTCTGTAGGTCAGGAATCTAGAAGATGCTTAGCTGGGTGATTCCTACTTAGGGTCTCTCGTGCATTTCCAGTCAAGCTGTTGGCCCAGACTGCAGTCATCTCAAGGCTCACCTGGGGCTGGCAACTCTGCCTTCATTCCCATGGCTGTTGGCAGGCCTTAGAAGATCCACTGCCAAGCCGCTCATGTCACTGCTGGCAGGCCTTGGTTCCTGACCACATGGGCCTCTCTGTAGGTTGCTCAGTGTCCTTACAGTGTAGTAACTGGGATCCGAGAGAGAGCCAGACAGGGCCCAAGGTGGAGCCAGTTCTCTTTATAATTGATCTCACATGTGACATCCATCCCTTGTGCTGTTTTATATTTGTTACAATACCTAAGTACAGCCCACATGCAAGGGGAGAAGAATTATATAAATACCTGAATGCTTAGAAACAGGTATCATTGGCTGCCATCATAGGGGCTTTCTACCACAAATCCCTTAATTCTTCTTTATTCTATCTCATTAAATGGTTTGATTCCTACCTCTTATACAACTGCTACTAATCTTAATCTACTTTTTGGCTTTCTTTTCTTAATTTTCATGTAAAATTGTGTCCTTTTGGTTGGATGAGCCCATCCTCTAGTATATTCGTCAGGAAGGGAACATGTTTGTAATATTCCCTGGGGTTTGGCATGTTCAAAACTCCTTTTCTGTAGCCTTGATGATGGAAGGAGAGCTTGGTTGCTTGTAAAATCTCTGGCTCAGGCTTTTTAAAGTCTTTGGAAAATATTCCTTCTCTGTTTGCCCATTTCATGGATTGCTTTTACAAAGTGTATCGACATCTAGTTCTCTTGCTTTCATACATTATTTTGACTTTTTGTCTGGATGCTAATTTTAAAAATTCTTTAAACTCTAGCAGTTCTTCCAAGATATGACTCAGAGTTGATCATTTTGAGTCAATCTTCCTAGGTAACCACCAATCCCTTTTGCTTGTTTTTTTATGGAAAATTTTCTTGGATTATAGTTTTAAATATTAGTTCTCCTCCTCCAGTACTTTATTTTTCTTCATCATTGGCTCCAGTTATAGCATGTTAGAACTTTTTGGCTATTTTCTATTTCAATCATCTTTTTTTTTTTCTTATTATTTTAAAATTTCATATTCATTTCTTTGGGTGTTTTATTGCTTTATTTCAGTGTACCTTATTACATTTTCATTCATATCTATTTTCCTTTATGCACCACTTTCCCTTCCAGTTTGGTCTGATAATGCCTTATTGAACTTTTAATGATTTTAAGGCTTTTTTATTTGATGTTATATCCAGCATTTCTCCCCCACGGGGTTAAAGAATCTAGCCTGCTATTACTAAAAATAGAAATCCCTACTTAGTCATAAGTGAAAGTGAAATTCACTTAGTCGTGTCCAACTCTTTGTGACCCTGTGGACTGACTATACAGTCCATGGAATTCTCCAGGCCAGAATACTGGAGTGGGTAGCCTTTCCCTTCTCCAGGGGATCTTCCCAACCCAGGGATGGAACCCTGGTCTCCTGCATTGCAGGCAGGTTCTTTACCAGCTGAGCCACAAGGAAAGCCCCTACTTAGTCATAAATGGATTCCCAAAGTTGCAAATGTCCTGGTAGAAGTATAAGGAAATATATGCAATGGGGAAATGTCATAGTTCTTTGATTTGGAGGTATTGGGTGGCTGATTAATGCCTTATTTATTACTATAAACTTCAGAACATTTTAGAAACTTCTTCCCCATATCATCTCATGCTGCCTTTTTCAATTCTCTGCCAGCTGTGAAGGCCTGGAGCCTTATATTTATTCTGTTTGAAGGGTGTCATGAGAGAGAATTGTCAAATAAGCAGATAAAGTCACAAACTATGAAGTATATTTATTGAGCAGTTTTTGTTTATCTGGGGAAGATAAAAGTACCAAAAGGTAAGAGCTTCTTGTGTTTCCATGTCTTCCCTGAGCTTAGTCCAGAATCACTTGTCTAAAAGGGGTCATCAGTTTGTCTAAAAGGGGTCCCAGAGTTTGGGATAAGGCTAACTCTAGACTGGCTCATGGAATAGATGCCTACAGTTAAGGCATTGGTTCCAAGTACTGGATATATTTTGGAGATCAGTATTTTCTAAACCTTCTTGTTTTTGAAAAAGCTTCAAAAAATGTGACCTATATTCAGAAATTAACTGCATTTGTTCTTTTTGTTTTTCGTTCTTAGGTAAACAGAGGAAATAGCTAAAAATGACAAGTAGAAGTATTGAGGAGTCCATGGGGGCTGTTCATATGGGGTTAGTCAGAACACTTAAAGGATTCCAAAGCAAGATTTTACCACCCCTGAGTCCAAAGGTGGTTGCAGAAGATGAAGTAAATCAAATGGTAATGTATCAGAGAATTTCATAGTCAAGTATCTCCTCTGAGAGGAGAAGTATCTCTCAGAAAAACAGCTTTCTCCTCTGGAGAATGACAATGGCTGCCTAGCATTCTCAGAATATTGAACAGAATATCAAATACTCTCAGTTTAGTTAACATGGTAGCTTGCTACAGAGCATAGATACCTTTTAAACCCTGGGAAGTTTTTGAAATTACATACATCAAAGTAGAAGCTTAAATTGCTTACGTTAATCAGTTGAAGTAAGACTATACAGACAAAGCAATGGATAGTAGTTGGTCTTGGGTAAGCCCTTGCTGGGTTATTTAAATGATAAGTAACATTTTTTCTCATAAAATTAGAAAGTGTTAAAGCATTTTATGTTTTTATTTGGGTAAGTGGATGTGACTGGCTATTGTATCTGATGATCAGCGGAGAGCTCTTTGGAAACAAGATATGAATGTGCTCTTAGGATTTCTAAAAAGTTCAAACTCATTCCTAAGCAGCGCAGTCACACTTCCCAGATCCTTTACATTTTCTAAGACTTCTCTTTAACCAGGTATAAAATGATAAACACCCAAAAGCTTTGCTTGCATGTTGTAACTTCAGTTGAGAAATAGAAATATCTCAGACTCTTTAGCTCTGAAGCCCTTAAGTGATTTTAGAAACCTAGAGTTTTATGCTCTTCTGAGCATAAATGTTAAGCTCATTGGACATGCTCCTGTGCAGTTTCTTGCCCTTCCTCTCCCCAACCCCATGTTCTTTTGTGTGATTCCTTTAAAATCATAAGGAAACGGCAACCATATGTCATTTCAGATTATTGTGCAAAAAGCTCAGAAGTGCTTGGGTCCTTCTCTTGTTTGTATTATTTAGTTATTTTAAATGTTTTATAAGGGAACTTAGTGGCATTCCAGAATTATCCTGAAAGCTATAAACACAAATTATTCATTACTGGCACTTACAAAAACAGTTTTTCAGTATTACCACTTATGAATCTTCAGCTCCTGTTGTTTTCTTTTTTTTTTTTTTTTCCTGTTGTTTTCAATTCTAGCTGACACCCTCGGAGTTCCTGAAGGAAATGTCCCTCACCACAGAGCAGAGACTAGCCAACACCCGTGTGATGTGCCGGCCGCAGATCATTGAACTTTTAGATATGAGGGAAACAACACATCAAAAGNTTTTTTTTTTAAGAACAAACAAACTTATTAAAGTGGAGACATGCAGGTAGGATGGATAAATTAGGAAATTGGGATTAATATATACACATACTATATAAAAAATAGACGATCAACAAGGAATTTGTTGTTGTTCAGTTGCCAAGGCACGTACAGCTCTTTGTAACCCCACAGACTGCAGCATGCCAGGCTTCCCTGTCCTTCACTATCTACTGAAGTTTGCTCGAACTCACATCCATTGAGTCAGTGATGCCATCCAACTATCTTGTCCTCTGTTGCCCCCTTCTCCTCTTGCCCTCAATCTTTCCCAGCATCAGGGTCTTTTCCAATGAGTCAACTCTTCATATTAGGTGGCCAAAGTCTTAGAACTTCAGTTTTAGTACCAGTCTTAATGAATATTCAAGATTTGTTTCCTTTAGGATTGACTGGTTCGATCTCCTTGCAGTCCAAGTGACTCTTCAGAGTCTTCTCCAGCACCACAATTTGAAAGCATCAATGCTTCGGAACTCGGCTTTTTTTTATAGTCCAACTCTCACATCCATACATGAATACTGGAAAAACCATAGCTTTGACTAGACAGATCTTTGTGGAAAAAGTAATGTCTCTTCTTTTTAATATGCTATCTAGGTTGGTCATAACTTTCCTTCCATGGAGTAAGTGTCTTTTAATTTCATGGCTGCAATNCTCATCCTGAACCCCCCTCCCACCTCCCTCCCCACTCTATCTCTCTGGGTTGCCCCAGAACACCAGCTTTGGGTGCCCTGCTTCATGCATCGAACTTGTACTGGTCATCTGTTTTACATATGATAATGTATATGTTTGAGTGCTGTTCTCTCAAATCATCCCACCCTCACCTTCTCCCACTGAATCCAAAAGTGTGTTCTTTGCGTCTGTGTCTCCTTTGCTGCTCTGCGTGTAGGATCATCAGTACCATCTTTGTGCATTAATCATCAGTGTCATATATGTGCATTAATGTGCAGTATCTGTCATTCTGTTACTCCTTTTAAAGTGTTTCCTTGGTTCTTAGTGTTAATATTCATAGGTACGTGTAGTAATTTCTTACTTTTCCAGTCATTTCTGCCACTTTGTGACTATGTGATTAATTTATTCTTTCAACTGTAGTTCCCAGGAATTGACCTGGATCAGGCATTATTCCAGCCCTTTCCATCAGAAATCATATTTCAGAACTATACTCCCTGTGAAGTCTATGAGGTCCCACTGGTTTTGAGGAACAATGACACAGTGAGTATGTTTGCTGGGATTACTGTACCTTTTAGGGATATATAAGAAGGGATTAGATAGAATGGGATCCTGTAAAATCTTAGATAAGCTCTTTAATCTGATAGACCTAGGAAAATAGATGAAGACATGCCCTTTGATTATGAGCTTGATGAAGTCTGGACTATACTGGTTGGTTTGTTGCTAAATGCTCAGTCGCAGGGCAGTACCCGCCATGGCAAGCTCCCACATGCACTAAGTATTCTGTTGAATAAAGGATTAGCTGGACGAGTGTCATGAAATTCTCACCAGTGACCATTTGGGAGAGGTTTTCGTTTAAGACAGTGCCATTTCTATTCATGTTTACATACTCCACATTAGAGCCACTATTTCCCACTATTATAGCCACAAATTCTAGCTGTAATAAAGGAGGGGAATTAAGTGAAGTCTCTGCAAGAATTAAAGGCAAATGGGAAGACTTGCAGTTATATTCACTACAGTAACTCATTAAAGGAATCAGTGATGCCTTTCAGAGAAGGTATCAGGTCTACTCACATGAATTGCAGTTGTTGAGCCAATATGTTTAGATTATGCAAATTATATTAGAAAAAAACTCCAAAAAAAGAAGTTCCCATTTTCTCTTTTCCATCTCCCTCCCATTTTCTCTTTTCCATCACCCCCTTGTACCTCAGGTAGCCTTCAGAATTTGTCTACATATAGATTTGGATGGCTTCTCCCACTCTCTGTTCCTTGTTTCTTTGTGGATGCAACTGAGGATTTCTTCTCCATCATGAGGCCTTTCCCTTTAGAGATAAATTAGGGTTTATTTCAAGAAAGAGTATTAAATGACCGAAGATTTTCTTGACATATAACAATGATGAAAGAAAGAATAATGCAGAATGTCAGCATGAAGCACAGTTAAGCATGAAAAGTAATCAGATAGGGAGGAAGGCATAAGAGAGATGGCTAAATATCAGGTGTTAAGGACAAGTAGAAATACTTATAGGAGACTTAGAACATTGAGACAAAAATTCTAGGTATAATAAAAGTGGGAAATTAAGTGAAGACTATGCAAGAGTTCAAGGCACATGGGAAGACTTGCAGTTATATTTACTATAGTAACTGATTAAAGGAATCAGTGATGCCTTTCAGAGATAAATGAGGTTATTTAGTGACAGCAAAGTCAGACTTTAGAAGATGGAAATTTTAGTTCTTTACTGCAGGAGAGTTAGCAAGAGAAACTCATGGGATGGAAGCTAAAGGGTAGGCAGAGGGAAGAAAAAGAACCCAAGATGTTTATACTTTGGTTCGTATATCTCAAGAAGAGATCAGTTACATAGCATGCCAACCAGTTTAATTTCTCACTTTCAGTTCTCTTTTTCCCTTTCTCCACTACTTTTTGACTCTTGTTCAAGTTTTTTTAGGCTATTAAAGGCAGAGAGGACCTAGAACAAAAGGTACTCCTCCCTGGCCATCAACAAGAAATGATTGTCAGTGGGTGTAGTGAGCCTGCCAAGGATAAGAGGCATGTGTTAGTCTTGTCTACCAAAGGACACTCAGTCCTTGTGGATAAAACCCGCACCTCTTGGTCAGATGCTACTGGAGTATTGGACCCCATGAAAAGAAGGTCCTCATCCAAGGAAGTTCAGCTGCCAACAAGCAAACAGTTTCTCTAGGCCAGGCAGGCTTGTTCTTGGTAAGTTAATCCCAGGACCCTTGTACGAGGTGGCTATGTAAGCCTGCTTCTCTACTTCCTGTTTCATGAAGGACCACTGAGATAAATTTAGGACACTGAAAAATGCTCTCTGTGTCACTCACCTTTGGCTTCCTCACTGGCTTGGAATGCCAAAGACAGAGGCTGGTTGTTGTTCTTCTATCTCTCTTGAACACACAAGTTGAAAGTAAGCCATGAACACTCTACAAGCCACAACACAATTCACTTGGGGTACAATTATAAGCACCCAGACTCCAGAGTCAGATTAATCTGGGATCAGCGTCCAGGTGGGTGCTCTCCTAGCTGTAGACTTTGGGCAAGTCACTTCCCTTCTCCAAGCTATGGGGATAATAATTGCACCCATTTCAATAGATTGGAATATTAAAAGAGAGAATGGAGGTAAAGTATTCAGCTCAGTGCCTGTCATTAGTAAGCACTAAAGTGGTGTTAGTATTATTACTAGTGTTGCTGTTGTTTTCCTTTCTAGTTTTTAATCCATAGTTATGATCTTACTAAAAGTATTCCCAACAAGCTTATATGACATCATTTAACACATCATGAATGCCATTGAACTTTTCTCCTAACAGCAAAGCCAGTTCTCTTCCTATCAGATACGCACATATCTCTTTCTTACCTCCCCAGTCTTTAGTCTTAAGATCTGTCTGAATTCTCTCTGCATTTCTTCTTCCTTTCCACATCTGGGCTCCAGGTTTGAGAGGCTGTGGGGTTCTTGTTTCCTCATTTTCCACCTGAGACTCCTAGGACGGACTTAGTTATAGTTAACTTTCTTCTGCTGCCTTTAAATCTTATTTTTTCCAAAAAAAAAAAAAAAAAAATCCTCTCCTGTTCCTGTGTCCCTAGAATCTCTACCTCTGACCACCCCTCTTTTCACAGTTACGTTTCCTTTATTGCTGGTGGCTGTCCAAGATAGGTGTATGTACTCTGGGTGAGGCAAGTAGGGCAGAAAAATAAGACTTTAAAAGGATGGAACTGTTTGAACCTGCTCCGAGACTGGCCTTGGGGATATTCTACTGCCCTCTATGTTCTTGCTTCACAGTAGTATTGGGTGGGGCAATCCTGTAGGGAAGGAAGGTAGAGGTAGGCCAGGATTTGATTCTGAACACCATTGCTTGGTGAAGCTGTAACTCTTAGGGCAAGTGTCTATTTCCTCATCTGAGGAATGAACTGTAGTGAAGCTCAGAGGTTATTGTGAGGATCAAGTGGTGCCTCGTGTTCAGTGGCTGAGCCATAGCAGGAGCGCAGTGTGATTTCTTCTCCCAGAGCAGCTCTCAGATGTTGGAAAGTCCAGTGCAGCTCCCCCGTGTAGGTGAGGTTTTAGATGATTAAGCAGTTAGTTTTCAAAAAATAGTCACATTCAAATAATAAAATTAAAAATTTTTAATAACAGTGCCCGTTATTGGGTTTTTCTTGCAGATTCCAAGGATGGTGAAAGTTGTTGAGGAAAGTTCACCTTACTTTAAAGTAATCAGCCCCAAAGATATCAGCCACAAAGTCGCTCCAGGAGTGCCATCCGTGTTCCGAATCCTCTTTACTCCCGAGGAAAACAAGGTAACAGCAGCACTGGCAAGACGGTGGCTGGGTGCCTGTCGCTGGCAGTTTGCAATTCTGAACCTTCGCGGAGGTGGTGGCGGTGGCAGTGATGTTGCCGATGGCGTCGTTGATGGCACTGCTGGTGGGGGTGGTGAGAGGAACGGTCAGGGTGGATGAGAGGAGGGCAGGGCGCACCACTGGGAATAGCAAAGAACTGTCAGACAGCGATGAGGCTTCTATGAGCTGCAGGCAGCCAGACTGCAAAGAAGGGTAGCCTTCTGGATGCTTCCCTGGCACCTACCCCAGCATATTTATGTTGGACAGTGCAGCTGGAGAGACACCAAAAAGGGAAAGACGTGGTCCGGGTGTCGTGAGCTGAGACAAAGGGTAGAGATCACGGCTTTTTGGGAGTTGGGGATCCTAGTTAGTTATATCCTTCCTCCCCACCTTGTAACTAGTTTAGGAGAGAGACCTAAGATTCGAATGCTGATCACAGTATCAGTCCCATTAATGGCAAAGAATGTGAGCAGGACCTGAGGCCCAGAGAAGGCCTCCTCCTGCTCCCTAGTGACGGTGGGTAAGCAGTCCTCGGGGAAGGGCTCACCGCACCAGTAGCTCCGCCCGAGCGCAAGGCGGGCAGCTAGAGCCGCAAGCAGAGGCCTGCCCTGTCTTCTTACCCCTGTTTGCACAGAGCCCGAGTTCAAAAAGAAGCCATTTCCGCCCAGCGCCCCCACAGCTGTCAGGCATCTAGCCCATTTTCAGGTTCTCTCTCCTCTCTCCTCAGTTGTGTAAATTCCAGTTACTTCTGGAAGGAAGAACTAGCTTGAGGGACTGAGGGAGGGTAGCTTCTCCCTACCCCTTCTCCAAGAGTGCAAGATTGCAGGTTGAGTTTTCCTCTGTAAGGGGCAAAGTGGGGACTTGTGTGGAAGAGAAAGGGTTTTGCCAGCATGACTGAAGAAACGAGGACAAAAACAAAAACAAAAACCACACCAAGGCTAAAATAGGCATAGAAAATGTCAGTTTATATGTAATGTTAATAGTGTGTATGCTTATCTATGTTGTGCCATTACAGATGGAATCAGAAGAACATAATGGAGATAGTGAACTAGCTTTGAATCCTTTCTTCTCTATCACTAAAACTTTTTAGCTGCTGTAAATGTCCTTAGTGGTGTTGCTGCTCCTGTTGCTACTTGTTTCTACTTTTCTGGAGAGCAGGGATAGAGGATTTAATGTGACCTGCCAAGCATGGATCGCTGTAGTGAGTGGTTAGAAATTTCATTATATAATACTGCTGTTATTAATTTTCCACTTTGTAGTATTACTGTTTATTTCTTGGATTGTGTTTATGAACTTTTAATTTTGTTTGGGGTGTTACTGAAATAACCAAAAAGATAAATAGCTCCAGAAGTAGTACTTTTTGCTGTACGTTATTAAGTCCAGATTTTTTTTTCTCTCCAGGTTCTATATCTGAATATTATCTGTGAAGAGAATGGTTGGATTTAGTTTGGGGGTCAAATTCCTACACTGTCATTTTATTATAAAAACTGGCTATAGTAAGCCTTTATGCAGCTTGAAATGTAAAGCTTGCTGGATTCGAGGGGTTGGCTTTCCTTAATTTTTTTTTCTGTGCTGGAAGAAAAAAAAAAGTCTTCTGTTGAATAAGTATTATTCTACCTGCAGGCAGTCTGACTGAGAAAGGGATACACAGAACTTTCTGAAGAGGTGGAATGTACTGTGTCTTCATAGGTGTGTGGGTTCCATGGATGAATTCATTTGCCAAAGTTGTACACTGGGTATTTATGCTTTCTAAATATCTAACTTTTACCTTAAAAACTTAAAAATGTAATAATAGCAATAGAAAGGCGAATGGATAAAGGTACAGATGAAGCCTGAAGGATAGAACATTAGTTACTGTTGAATCTGGGTGATGAGTACATGGGGTTTGTTATACTCTTCTGTTTTATTTGTAAATGTTTTTAATTTCCCCTCATCAAAAACTAAAAGCAAAGGGAGAGAATTTTAGAACTACTTATCTATACAGCAAATAATATATTTTAAGTGAGTTTGTACCTACTTTATAGATATGAAATGCCAGCATTCCCACTGAGGATTACTCCATGGCTGTATTTTGTGGCTGCTTATCTTACTCCTAGCTTTTTTATTCCCTCTTACCATTCCATTTCACCAACATTGCCTGCGGTCTATTGGGAAAGCCCTAATTAAAAATAAATCAGTTAAGTGTATTAAATATGTTAAATGTATGTATAGCTTTAGTGTTTCTTCTAAGTATTTGAAAGTTATCAAGGGTTACATGCATGCGTGAGAGGAGATAGGCTGAGAGTAGTGGCTGACTATGAGAAATTTTTACCATTTTCAGTACATTAGGATTTTGTGTTGGATTGGCCTCTAAGCTGTGAAATAATTGACATAATATGTGTTTCTGAGGACTTAATGATTCCTCCTTTTACTGACTGCCTAAGACTGATGGTGGCTATTTGGGGAAGCACCTGCTGCTAGTTTTGGTCCCCATTTTTCCACAAAGATCCTGCCAGCCCGAACCATCAGCAGGGCACCATTGTAGTAGTTTTTCTGGTCGTCTGGGCATCTACATTCACTCTTACTGTTGGAAAACCAACAGGGTGTGCGCAGAACAACCAGCCAGGGTTAGTCCTGCTGTCTTCAGTGCTGATCCAGAATGTAGCCAAGTGGTAGCAAGACCAGATTTATTTTAGGAAGGCTAAAATTCAATCTTTTCACTGTGTCACTTTTTCTCCACTTGGCCAAATTGATAGCCAAAGTGCACATGTGTTTTTCCTTCTGTCCCCTGCTGATCTGAACACACTTCATTCTCATTTACCCTCCTCACATCTGGAGGGTGAGATATGTAAATTGCAGCATGCCACAGTTTAATAAGCCAGTCCTCTTTCAATTGGATTTTCAGCCCCCTTTGTATATTAGCATGTCGAAGATTATAATGCAGTATACATCTCTTTTCCTGTCATCTATTAATCTAGTTTCCTGGAGATTTAACTTGTTAAGGATGCCAAATACCCAGATAACAGGTGCAGCAAATTCATTTCAGCTTTCCTTATCTCTTTTCACACGGACTTGAAAAAAAGATTGGATATGTTATTTATCTAATAATCCTAGTGTACACATCATGGAAAGTAGAAATATAGTAGTCAATGTTATCATAACACTATAAAATTCTGGAGCCTGGAATTTTTCTTGACCTCTTAAATTTGTATCTTTACTATATAAAAGAATATAAGACATACTAGGCTTTTGTAGGAAAGCAAAACTGGGTACATCTTTGGACTTAAGACAGCAATCAGTTTGCAATAGTGTTGGCATATGAAAATGGCAGCAGTGGTTTACAGAAAATATGAAGTGATCTATTTTTTTTTTTTTTTGCTCAGTTGTGTTTTAAGAAAATGCCTAGCTTGTTGTCAAAATAGTTTTCTTGGTTTGTTACTATGAAATTTAAAGAACGTGACCCAAGAAGAATAGAAAAACATTATAGTAATTTGTTATCCAGGTGTACATATTTTTTGAAAAAGGTTTAACATTTTTAATTGGAGAATAATTACTTCACAATATTGTGTTGGTTTCTGCCATACAGCAGTGCAAATCAGCCATAAGTATACTATAGTGCTAGCATTTTAAATTAAAATATAGATATTTTAAAAATTAAATATATTTTAATATTAAATATGAAATATTAAAATATAAGATTTGCCACAATCAGCAATTCTTGTTGACAAAAATAATGATAGGGATTTAGTTTTCTTCCTGCCTGGAACTTGCCCTCCCTGGTTCTGTCTAGATTCTCCTTGTAATCCAGGTGCTTAGCATAGGGCCTAGCATATAGGAAATTGTGATAAATATTTGAAAAGTGAGATAAGTAAGTTCATCTCAAGAAAACAAAAGGTGGTTTCTTCAACTTGAGGATGGCCTAGAGATGATACAAGCAAAGGCATAAGAAAAGGGGGCTCAAATATCTTTTTGTGCCATCAATGTATTCGGTTCAGTTGCTTAGTCATATCCGACTCTTTGTGACCCCATGGACTGCAGTATGCCAGGCCTCTCTGTCCATCACCAGCTCCTGGAACTTGCTCAGACTTATGTCCATCAAGTCAGTGATGCCATCCAACTATCATCCTCTGTTGTCCCCTTCCCCTCCTGCCTTCAATCTTTCCCAGCATCAGGGGCTTTTCCAGTGAGTTAATTCTTTGCATCAGGTGGCCAAAGTATTGGAGTTTCAGCTTCAGCGTCAGTCCTTCCAATGAATATTCAGGACTGATTTCCTTTAGGATGGACTGGTTTGCTCTGTTTGCCATCCCAGGGACTCTCAAGAGTCTTCTTGAACACTACCATTCAAAAGCATCAATTCTTCAATGCTGAGCTTTCTTTATGGTCCAACTCTCACATCTATACATGACTACTGGAAAAACCATAGCTTTGACTAGACAGGCCTCTGTCAGCAAAGTATTAGATGTATCAATGTATTAGATGTTGACTTTCCCCCTGTCTTTTCAACCAGGATAAAGATGTCTAAGAAGTCTTTAAAAGTGTTTCTCCCTACTTGGTTCTATATCTTCGTAGTGAGTCACATCACTATTTTCTAGCTTTCTGGATTTGATAAATGTCATTTTGTAATATGGCTAATGAGGCTGTCAGGTATTCTCTTTATTAAGAACTCTTGATAGTGTAGTATCCAAATAAAGATATTAATATGAATATTATTTCACTCACTCTACACCAGGCTCAGTGCAATAAGCCAGGATCCAGTGGAGAATAGCAGAAGCCTGGCCTTTCTGGGGCTTATTCATTCCACAATGAATAAACAGACATATCATTTAGTATCAGATAGTGACATGATAGAGAACAGAAAGTGGTAGAGAATGGAGACTCTTTCCTTTCAGTAGGAAGATCAGGAGAGACTTCTTCAATGAGGTGACTTTTGGGTAGAGAGCTGAACTGGGCAGATGTTGTTGTCTGGAAGCAGAGCATCACTTATGGAGGCCCTGTGACGAAAGCATGTCTGGCAGCAGGTCAGGGAAGTGGATGGCCAGTGTGACTGGAGGAGAGGAAACAGCTCAGAAAATGGTAGGAAACAAGGTTTGTAGAGGGTGAGACCATGAGGAATCTAGAAGTCATACAGAGTAGAATAGGAAGCCATCATAAAGTACTTAAGCTGTTTTTTATTATAGAAGCTTTCACCCGTATGCAGAAGTATAGAGAATGGAATAGTGAAGTGTCATCACCCAGATTTTCAAGCTGTCGGCATATGACCATCTTGCTTCATCATCCTGTCCCCTGCCCCAGAGGATTTTGCAGCAAGTCCCATACGTCATTTCATTGTATTTCATTGTTTGTCTCTAAGTGATAAGGTCCTTTTTAAAAGTTAAACCACAGTATATTTATCACATGTAAAAATTGTCAGTAGCTCCTTAATATCATCAAATATCTAGTCAGTATTCAGATTTGCCCAGTTGAGTAATACACGTATGTATATGATGTATATGCATTTGTTTATTTTTGTAGCTGTAGATGTGTGAATATGTATATGTAAATTTGTGTATATGTATATGTTTATTTTTAAAGTTCATTTTCTTAAATTGGGATCCAAACAAGGTACTAAGTGCATCTTCACCAGATTCCATAGAGTGATCCTCCATCCCCACTGTTTCCTATAGACTAGTAGTTAGATCTAGAGATTTGGTTAGATTCATGTTTGATTTTTGAGAGGCCAGAATTCTTGGATGATGTGGTATGTCCTATTGCATCACATCAAGGCACAAAATGTCTGCTGTTATGCTTTATTTTTGTAACGATATAATGAACTTCCTGAGGTACAGTTCATACAAGAAAGATAGAATAAATGCTTGATTCTTCCCCTTTATCTACCCTGGTGAGTTTTGATTAGGAATTACATATCTGACTTACATTTTAAGATCACTCTGGTTGCTCTGTGGAGAATAGACTGAAGAGGGTGTGAGGCGTAACAGCTGGCTGTGTATCCTTAACATCTATTTTTCTCTTTCCTCATTGGTAAGAGAATCACAAATTTTGATTGGATTCATAGCTGCTGGAGATAAAAGGTTTCATTTCCCCAGCCTTCTTTGTAGCTGCTGTGTCTACGTGTTGGCCAGTGACATGAGCAGAA
>SJYV01008784.1:14277-43817 GCA_006410875.1 Neotragus pygmaeus
AGAAGGAAATGGCCCCCCGCTCCAGTATTCTTGCCTGGAGAATCCCATGGACAGAGGAGCCTGGTGGGCTACCTGTGGAGTCACAAAGAGTCGGACACGACTGAGTGACTAACACTTACCAAGAGCAGGATGAAGAAGGCATGACCCAGCAGCAAGTCATAGGGAAGGGAAGGAGGCGTAAGCTGCTGACCGTCCCCTGGGCCAGGTCGGGCAGTCACCAGCCGGAGGCTGCTTGACTGATACACTCTGCAACCAACAGACGACATCTGGATGCCCCATTCGCATGGACCCAGACAAAGGGAGGTGCTTCCAGAGGGTGGGAAGTATAGAGGATGGTTAAGGAACCATGCCACACCAGGAAACAGTGGGAAAACTGGGATGATTTCGTTTAGAGAAGAGGACAGAAGTGGTCTCAGGGAGTGTGGTGGAGAAGGTCAGTGTCGGCAGAGAGCTGAAAATGTCTTGTGAATGAACAACATGAGTCCTTTTAGACTCCATGACCCAGCCTTCCTGGGGAAGAAGAACTGGGAATACTTGGTCAGCAACGTGAGTGGCGTTCATTCCTGAGCAGGAAGGGGTTGGAATAACGTTACTGACATCAGATGACGATGTAGCAATATTAAGTAATGAGAGCTGAGTTTCCTTGTAGCTTATGGAAGACAATCTTGTTTTATAATTACCAATAGACTGCGAGGACAGCCTCAGTCGTTAACTCCCTTGGGTGCAAGCCTTGGTGGCCAAAGGTGAGCTGTGATAGCACTGATCCTGCAGTCGACAGAAGTGCGGAAGCTTTTAGATTCCTGCCCCCACCCGCACTCTACCTCCCTATTTCACTTGGTCCAGGAATGCAGGCGAGAGTCCATCAGGCATTTTCTCTGGCTGAGAGCAAGCCCTGTGCTCCACACAGTTTCAGATATCTCTCCCTGTCTCTGTCTTTCTAGCTCTGGCTGTCAATCTCCTCTACCCTCTACTCTCTCCTCTCCCCACCCCCTACCGACTTTTCAGATAGAATGTGGTACTCTCCCCTGTTTGGCAATCAAGCACCAAACCAGAAATAAACCAACTTAGAAAAGGCAGAGGTTCTTAACTCATAGCTCCCCTGTTTCCAGAAGAACATGGACATGATGGAGAAAGTGGCAGGACCTGGTCACGGGGCAGTAGCTGAAATCAGAAGATGTTCCAAGTGGCTAAGAAAGTGTTTGTCACTGAGTCGTGTCCGACTCTGCGACCCCATGGACTGCAGCCCACCAGGCTTCTCTGTCCATGGGGATTCTCCAGGCAAGAATACTGGAGTGGGTTTCCATGCCCTCCTCCAGGGGATCTTCCCAACCCAGGGATCGAACCCAGGTCTCCTGCATTGCGAAGTGGATTCTTTACCAGCTGAGCCACCAGGGAAGCCCCCAGATATAGGATACCTAGTCATTTTTGAATTTCAGATGAACACGTAACTTCTTCGTATGAACATCTCCCCAGTATTGCCTGGGACGTACTTTTTCTAAAAACAACGATTCATTATTTGAAGTTCCCGTGTAACTGGGTGACCTTTGTTTCTACTTGCTAAATCCCACCTGCATTGCACCTGCTGCTAATTTTCAAATGATGTGAAACAGTTTGGGAAAGTGCCCTGCCAAAGAGCCATGCGGAAGCAGTGTCTCAGACTGTCTTCCCGAACACACCATTTGGGGATCAGTGAGGTGCATGATGGAATGCTAAAGACAAGTGGCCTTCATCTGCTTCCAAGAAAGGCCTGATACCGCATCTTGGGTTACTAGAAATCCTCTTGATTGGACTCCACAAGGAGAGACCTACAGCTACGTATCCACTCCAAGGTAGCAGTTAACCCTCAACTGTAGCTGGATGCAGATGGGCGAGGGTAAATCTAACCCGCTCTCTGCAGCAAGAGCGTGATGCTGAAAGCGAAGGCAGACCTTCCCCCCTGCCCACCGGTAATCTGACAGTGGAAGCAAAGTGGAGCAGTCCTAAAGAACTGGACTCTGGCCATTGCATATCTCTCCTAGAATTCTCTGTCTTCTGTTTATGATGGCACCAAATAAGAAAAAAAAAATGGGAGTGAAAGTCATTTGTGTTTGGATTGGCTGGTTACCTGTTTCTTTCTTTGCTGTGGCCTACTGTGTCTAATCACTTGGCATGTTTTTGAGCCACTGGGTTCTGGGGGAGTAAAGAATCCCGTTCTCAGGGACCACTGTCTGAGAGCCTTTCACTCATGCAGAGAGATGCTTTGGGCTGGGCGCTGGTCTCCATTCCTTATAATAACCTGAGGGACACGTCCCATTGACTAGACGGGTCCCTGGGGCTTAGGTCCCAGACTGCGCTGGGATGAGGTGTGCTCTCCACCACCTTGCAGGCGCCCTGGGCATCCCCGCATTCCGTGTAACACAACCCAAAACGCATTTGAGAAACAGAAGGCTCACTGTGATCAGGTGAAGTGCCCAAAGTCCCTGTGTCAAGGCAGGGCTAGTCTGCACCCACCTGGAGTCACCTGGTATCTTTAACCAGGTCTCCAGGAAACGGACCCTGAGCAGGGACAGGGTCTTGAGGCAGGAAGCTCGCTGAGTGTCTGGGGACCGACAGTGGGGCACGCATGTAGGTACTGGTTTAACAACCACTTCCTGGCGGGGAGGAGTCGATCTGTAGTTTGACAATTTCCCTGGGGTAAAAGTCCCCCCGTGGCTGATTTCTAGCCACTGATGTGACGGCAGGTAGACTTGGGAAGAGGTGCCCAGGGCTGTATATCAGCGCCCGTGGGGAGTGAAGGAACAGCCGGGCGAGGTTAGACCAGGCTGTGGTCACAGGCAGGCCCGGCACCTCCCCCGAGAGGAGGGGGCCCAAACCTTTGTGCTCCCCATGCGCCCTTCCCTGGGTCACCCTGTCTTTGGACAGGGGCTGCCCTTCCTCTGCTTCCACAGCGTGGGGGTGCGGCCCTCCCAAGCCCCCTTCCTACAGCGTGATCACGTCGTCTCACTGTCTGCTCCTCACCGGCATGAAGCACTTCTTGGTTTGCCCTTGCATCTCCCACGACTCTTGGCATCTTAGAAGGTGCTTGACAAACATCAGACCATGAAGCGGTGGATGGACCAGTGATGGGATGCGTGTTCAGTAAAGGTCTGGGGACCACGGCCCCAGTCCAGCTCACATTCCAGGCTTTTCTTTCACTTTTTAAATTAATTTAGTCCTTTAGGAAGATCCACGTTAGAAAGACAGGAAGTGTCAGCTGCCCAATCGTCATCAACGTGTGTGTGCGCTCAGTCGTGTCCAACTCTTTGCAACCCCACGGACTGTAGCCCGCCAGCCTCCTCTGTCCGTGGGATTCTCCAGGCAAGAATACTGGAGTGGGTTGCCATTTCCTCCTCCAAGGGATCTCCCCGACCCAGGGATCAAACCCACATCTCTTGTGTCACCTGCAGTGGCAGGCGGATTCTTAACCACTACACCATGCTGTATCACTAATGGAAGGTAGCTATCTGAAGAGCATTAGAACTATTAAGACCGTGAACTCCTTCCTCGGATACTTCATCCCACTCCTATGTTCCCGTCCACAGAGGACGGCTGGTCCAGGGCAGGACTCCCCAGGAAGCATCTGCTCTGACTGTGTGCCCTTCTAACTACAGAGGAAGGAGCAGTGAGCCGTGTCTCTGGAAAGTTCCTTGTCTGACATGAGGGAGCTTCTCTTCATCTAGTGTATGAATCTATTCAACCCTTCACCTAAATGACCCAAGAGTCACCCCAGATGACCCTTAGGTGTGTGTGTTCACACATGCAGAAATGGGAAATGGAATTGCAGAAACTAACATCTGCCATTTTTCCTGTGATTGTCAGAGAGTTGCTTCCCGTGGCCCCTGGATTGTTTCATCAGCCCTTAAAATTTTTTTTTTTTTTTTTTTTTTTTTTTTATTTGGCCATGTAGAGTCTTAATTGGAGCATGTGGGATCCCAGTTCCTTGACCAGGGATCGAACCTGTGTCCCTCACTTTGGAAGGCAGACTCCTAACCACTGGACCACCAGGGAAGTCCCTCACTGGCTCTTCCAAAAGCTTCACTGTTTGCTCTTGCCACCCATCTCCCTAGAGATGTCTGTTATCCTGGCTTCTGTATTCTAATAGTGGCTATTTCCTAGAAAAAATGGTATCGACTTTTAACACTGATCTCACCGTCATACCCTGAAGGGAAGAAGAAGAAGACTCAAGAAGGAGCTCTATTTACTGCACAGAAAAACTAATTGGAAATAAAGGGTTTGCCACTTACAATTCTTGACAATGTCATGCATCTTAAACAGCTGGCAGTTATTCAAATGAGCTGCTCCGTCAGCCTGCATGTCTTTGCTCAGGACACTCTCGCTGCCCCCAAAGCCCTTTCTTCTCTTTTGCAATGAACTAATTCTTATTAATTCTTTAAAAGTCTGGTTTCACTTCCTCCAGGAAACCCTCCCTGATCCCATCATCCTGGCTTAGATCCCATCAACCTCCTATTTGCTCCCTGTTTTAAATTTATGAACAGCTAGTTTTATAATTACATATCCGCTATGTGGTCTTTTTCCAAAAAGTTCACAGAAATACGGGAGCAATGCCCAAGGTCTACAACATAAGAGACATTTAATAAATGATTTTGGGTGGGGTAATTGAATTAGTAAGTTTTTTTTAAAAAAACAGAATGGTATTGCTGCAGAAGAGACTGTGTTTGAATGGTAAAGAGCCTCTATTTGCTGAATTGGGCCACAGATAGACTGGATACCCAGCAAAATAAAAGGAGATTGGGGCATACCATGTATACCCATCTTATTTTGAAATCTGACTGAAATAGACACAAGCCAACAAAATGTAATTTATTCAAATAACATGCTATGTGTGCTCCCAAACCTAATGGATGAAATTTACACCTTTTGAATCTTCATAATGAAAACCCAAGAGCAAAGAGTCAAAAACAATGATCAGTCACATTACTTAAATGTGAAATGAAGACGGAAGATTCGCATATGCCTGATGTTCCCTTCTATTGATACAGAGGTTGCTTTATATGTAATAATGTGGTGGGGATGGGGGTATGAAGGATTTTGGCATTTTCTGCAGCTAGAGGAAGCATGAAGTTCTCAGCATCCCGAGATGCACCCCTCCTTCTCCTGCACAGCCCTGAGGGTCCGCTGCTCAGTAATATGTGCTCTTCCACATCTTCCCAGTAATTAGGCAATTTTTATGTACGAGATGGTTTATAACATGCACGCCTACGTCATTCTGACCTTTCTTCCGTTTACCTGCAGCGTGTGGTATTTTGGGAAGCGAACTTTTCCTGGTGAATGACGGAATCACCCTCCTCGTTGGCGCCAGGGAAAAGCGGGGCAGCCACACACTTGGTTGCCCTCGGGAGCGAGGGGGGACTGTAGCCCCCACCCAGGGACCTCAATCTGGAATTCCCAGGCTGGAAATGCCAGTCCTTCTCTCTGCTACCCTCTGTGGTCCTGGGGTTCTGGGCTAGGGGCTCACACACCAGCCTGGTGCAGGGGGGCATCCCCACACTTGACAACAGGAGGGGAATCTTGTGACTCACACACTGGCCTAGAAGTGGGCTCTGGGTTCATCTATCTGGATTCAGGATTGTGTTCCCTGGAAAAAGATTTTGTCAACATTTTTTAATAGAAAATGCTTTGCTACTCTTCCCAGCATTGTCTGCATACAAACTGTGGCTTTTAAACACTCATCAGACTTTTGATAACAAGCATCCTGTATTGTCTGTATCTCAGTAAGTATGTTGTCTGTTAAACTAAGCAGAACCTCATAGCTCTCTGAACCCCAATCCAAATCTTGTGGTCCTAAGCTCCTCTGACTGACCTTGAGTTACAAGAATTGCAAATGAAAGTGACCTGTTTAGGCCAGAGTTAATAAATAGGCTCACTCCCAAGGTGGGGATGAGGACAGGACCAGTTTAATAATCCCACTAAATGGAAGACAAGAGCCACTGATGGATACTCAGGGTCATCAGCATTTGGGCACCAGGTCCCCTGCCCGTTTCTTTGAAAATGCACAGTGCAGAGATCATCATCAATCACTGAGGCTAGATTTACTGTTTGGAGATAGTTCCAAATTCTTGAGAGTTATCTAAATCTAGCAACAAAATGGATAGTTACGCTGAGGAATATAGCTCTTGGGATCAAAAACATTATATTGCTATAAAAACAAAACTGTTACATGGTTTACAAATGGACTCCAGTGGCAATTTGAAAAGAAGACTCCAAACAAGACTGGAGTGTATGTGGCTTCCCCAGATGATGTCATGGGAGCCTTGCGTGGGGACCCATGTGAGCAGAAACGGACAACTTATCTGCAAAACAGTCTGATGGCACGTGCCCGCAAAACTGTGGATGAGGCCAGGGGCTTGAGGTCAGTCCGTTCTGCGTGCCCTTGGCACATGGGTCCCGGGGAATTTCTTCCTTTCCCTACAATAGACAGCATATTTCTTTGCTGCCTTAACTGGGGTGCCTTACCCCTCTCTCCACCAGGTTGATTCCTGCTCACCTTTTAAGACCCCACTGGGTTTTTACCTCCTTAGTGCCCAGAGAGTTCCTCTCCTTTCAGCCCCTTCTTGGCATGTGTATGGATCCTTTTCGTGTAGACGTTCCTGCTGCTTTACTACGATTTGTCTTCTTGTTCTCTCTCCCGACCCGTGTCCCCGTCAGGCTTGTGAACATTGTGCCTTAGTCGTGTCAGTATTTCCAGTTTGGCTTAGAGTAGGTGTGTAATAAACTGCATGGGGAAGGACTGATCCAAATTTGTGCCTCAGTTTCCTTATTTATCACTTGTCCTTCTGAGCTTTTTACCAAATGTTGTGATGTGAGAGGAAAGACGTGGGGATTCTGTTTGTGGTTGCCCCGTGGATCGTGCCATGATTTCTGTCCACTGATAACTGTGCAAATGTGTCTCATGGCTCATGTTTCTTGAGCACTTGCGTGTGGCAGGCACGGTTGGGGGTAGCCCAGATCTGCAGAGCTGGCACCCCTAATGAAATCCACTTCTAGACCCGTGGTATAGCTCAGCCCTGCCATGAACACTCCCGCTTAAGTGCGATATGTAACTAGCAGTTTTTGAAAGTCAATTACCAAAAGGACCCCACTGCAGAATGAAAAGGAACTAACTGTAGAAAATTAGAAAGCGGCACAGAACAGTCTTTAGTCTCAATTACCCAACATTTCCCCGTCTCCCAGCAGCTGAACTCAGGGTGCCATTTGAGTGGGAGCTGGGGCCTGGCAGCTCGAGGCCCTCGGTTGCTCCTGATGTCCTCAATTATGCAATAACGGTAATCACGGATCGAGGGCTCAGTGGAGAATGTCTGTTTCTCTGTGTCTAGAGCTTAGTAATCATGGGGGCGGAGGACGTCAGAGCAGGATTCGTTGATTTCAAATTATTGTTTGAGCAGGCGCTGAGTGAGACCGGGCTTTTACAGCCTGGGTAGTGTGGACCGAGGATGAGAACACCACTCCCTACCCCAGAAGGATGCTGCAGGCAGAGGCGGGCCACCCCCTGAAAGAGGGTCTGCTCTGAGCCAGCACCCCACCCCCTGAAGTTTAAGGACCATTGAGACAGAGCAGAAATCAGCCTCAAAGTAACTGGTTTTTATGGCAGAGGACTGGAAAGTAATGTTAACGGGGGGGCGGGGCAGAGATGGGTAGATTTTCCCATTCCTCACACGCCAGAGGGCTCCCAGTCTTCTAGCCAATCTGACCATCAGCAAAGGCTTTCTGAGTTCCTTTAGCTGCCACTGGCCTTCCTGAAAAAGTAAAGGCAAGTAAATTGCAAAACAGCCACAAATTTTTCCCCTCCCATCAAGAAGTGTGGTCTGTCTCTCTCTGTTCCTTGAAGCTGGGGTGGCTCTATTTTGGTGAGTAGGGTATTAGCAAGCTGAGGCAACCAGGGGCTTGGGAAGTGCCTCCATGTGGGGGCTTGCTTTCTCTTTCTGCTCTCGTGAACTACGCCTGCCTCCACATAGCAAAGCCTGAGAGGGCCTGCTGAAAGATGAAAGAGACACACACCCAGGTCCCCCTGTAAACAACATGTGAGCGTGTTCTCTGATTGCCAGCACACACACCAATGAGTCCAGCCAGGCCAAGCAGAAGAACCTCATAGTCGACGTCCATTGAAATTGGCAAAGGGCAGAATCATGCCTTAAGTAAATGATTGCCATTTTAAGTCACTACTTTTGGTAGCTTGTTACACAGAAAACACTAACAGATACACAACTAACACTTCCACTGTTCTTCAGTCGCTGAGTCATGTCTCACACCATGGACTGCAGCACACGAGGCTTCCCTGCACTTCACTGTCTCCCGAAGTTTGCTCCGTCCATTGAGTTGATGATGCCATCCAACCATCTCATCCTCTGTCACCTGCTTCTCCTCCTGCCCTCAATCTCTCCCAGCATCAGGGTCTTTTCCAATGAGTTGACTCTTCTCATCAGGTGGCCAAAGCATTGGAGCTTCAGCATCAGTACTTCCAAAGAATATTCAGGACTAATTTCCTTTAGGATTGACTGGTTTGATCGTGCAGTCCAAGGGAATCTCAAGGCTCTTCTCCAGCACCACAGTTTGAAAGCATCAATTCTTTGGCCTTTCATAAGTGCCAAGCACTATTCTGAACAGGATGTATGTTAAGTCATTTCCTGCTCACAAAACACCATGAAGGACTTACTATTTTCATTCTTGTTTTGCATATGAGGAAGGTATGATTCAATGACCTGCTGCTGCTGCTGCTAAGTCGCTTCAGTTGTGTCCGACTCTGTGTGACCCCATAGACTGCAGCCCACCAGGCTCCCCTGTCCCTGGGATTCTCCAGGAAAGAACACTGGAGTGGATTGCCATTTCCTTCTCCAATGCATGAAAGGGAAAAGTGAAAGTGAAGTCACTCAGTCGTCCGACTCTTAGCGACCCCATGGACTGCAGCCCACCAGGCTCCTCTGTCCATGGGATTTTCTAGGCAAGAGTACTGGAGTGGGGCCACAAAACTACAAAAAAACTACCTGGCCTGAGATAGGATCAGGAATCCCACACTGGCAACCTGGCTCCGAAACATTATCCATTCCTGCGCATCTGAGTATGTCCCAGCTTGGCTCAGACTATAGAGTGGCCGCTCCAGTAGCTCAGGACCTTGGTGTTGTAGAGCTGCTACAGCGTGGAATACCGACATGAGTTCATTCATTCAACAAAGCTTTGACTGAGGCTGCCTGTTTGCAGACATTGTTCTAGATCAGAGGATACAGCAGAGAAGAAAGCAGATTCTGCCCCCGTGGGGGGTGCAGTCTCCTAGGGGCGAAACAACAGCTAAATACATAAAGTAACTAATATGTGGGAAGGACACAAAGGCCAAGGGCCAGTGAAGCTGCTTGGTTGACGTGTGATTTGATGGTGTGAGCTGGGATTTACCCCCACTCCTCGCTGGGAAGCTGAAGCTCCAATACTTTGGCCCTTTGATGTGAAGAGCCGACTCATTGGCAAAGACCCTGATGCTGGGAAGGATTGAAGGCAGGAGAAGGGGACGACAGAGGATGAGATGGTTGGATGGCATCACCGACTCAATGGATGTGAGTTTGAGCAAGCTCTGGGAGATAGTGAAGGACAGGGAAGCCTGGCGTGCTGCAGTCCATGGGGTTGCAAAGAGACGTGACTAAATGACTGAATAACAACTGCTGGAACTGGGATAAGGAAGCTAGGATGGGGGTGGGGGCTGCATGTTACGTGTCGGGTAGGAGGTGTCAGGGTAGATGTCAGAGTTTTGAACAAAGCCTCCCCCTCCCACCTGCCTCATGACTACTCTGTCCTCTGACTTCAGCTCCAGTTACAGGGGGCTGTTCGAGGTCTCTCCCCACCCCAGCTTGCTTCCCTTTTGAAGGGCGCCTGTGCCCCCGTGGTTTTGTTACCTTGAACATCTGCTGGGCTTTGGGATACTGCAAGAAGGGTGCAGGGTTTGGAGGTAGAGAGAGCCAAGTGAGCCCTCGTGTCTCTGGGACTCAGATCTCTCATCAGGGCAACACAGGCCACACCTTTTCTGTGCAGCGGGTGGCCGTGCAAGGACAGGGCTGTCACAGCCCTGGGGGTTTGGTGTTTACTGTCTATCCACACCCCTTGGCGAGCTGCTGTCATCCTTTCTTCCTGCCACCTCAAAAGATCACTTCTTCCAAGAAGCCCTCCTGACTTTCAACTGGCCCATAATTTAATACTAACCCCATTGTTTCCGAACCGTCCGTTTGTCTACCAAGCCTGCCCTTTGGCTGTAGCCTTCCAGGGCCACGTGTCTGCTCCCGCATGTGGAGCCCTGTGGATGAAGCCGTCTGATCGTAGTTTTGTAGTGTGAGAGGGGATTGGCTCCTCCACTGGCTGGAGCTCGCCATTCCCACCGTCTTCCAGGGTTCACAGCCCTTTAACTCCCTGCAGACATGGCCTTAGGCTCCAGTTCCTCAGACTTTCTTCTGCCTCTCTCTCCTGGCCTGAGCCTTTAAAGGGCACCCAGTGAAACAGGCAAATTGTGGCCCCTCATCCCCACCCTCAAATCTCAGCCTGGTCCTTTTGAGCTGTGTGTCCTCAGACGAGAAAGCTTCCCTCTCTGAGCCTTAGTTTCTGCATCTATAGAATGTGGACAATTGTGCCTGCCTGGGCAGATTTTTAGGAGGCTAAACAAGCACCTGGTGTACAATAGGTGCTCAATAAACAGGCGTTTTCCCCTTCCTGGACCCCTTCCATCCCATTCTTGCAGAGCTTCCGTTTTACCAGCTGGAGGTTGTCAGAGTAGTGAGGATTAAATGAGCTGAAGGGGTGACCACCTTTAATATTTTCAAGATCCCTTTCTCGCTTTTGTCACCATTGTTCTCATTGCTCATTACTTAGTTCCTTCTTCCACCTTCTCCCCATGCCCCTCTTTATCTTTCGCTCCACGTAGACACCCATCTGCATAAGTTTAGTAAGAATTATTGTTTTGATTTACACAAACAGTCGTGCGTGTGCATCCTGACCAGTGCTTCTAGCCACTGCCTAATCTCAACCTCCTCTCCTCCATCAGTCCCAGATGACCTCCAAGCCCGCAAATAACCAAGCTTCAGGGATGCTTATATGCATGTTTTTAATGATTTTAACCTCTCTGAAATCAGTGGTCTCTTAAGCTCGTGGGCTTCCCTGATAGCTCCGTTGGTAAAGAATCCGTCTGCAATGTGGGAGACCTAGATTCGATCCCTGGTTTGGCAAGATCCTCTGGAGAAGGGAAAGGCTACCCCCTCCATTATTCCAGCCTGGAGAATTCCATGGACTGTGCAGTCCATGAGGTCACAAAGAGTTGGACACGACTGAAGGGACTTAGCTGCAGCAGCAGCAGCAGCAGCATGCCCATTCTAGGTACTAAGTAACCCAACACTAGGCTAGGCATTTCAAATGTATTTTTCTTCCTGTCCTCCAGAGCGCTTTGTAAATGGCAGCACACCTGCCAGGAGCTGGTTAATTACAGGCTCTTCAGGTGATGCGGAAATGATGGGATTCACCTTTCCAAAGGACCACTCAGCCACGACCTGGCCCTTGGATGCGCCTTGCTGCTGCTGCTGCTGCTGCTAAGTCGCTTCAGTCGTGTCCGACTCCGTGCGACCCCATAGACCGCAGCCCAAAAGGCTCCCCCGTCCCTGGGATTCTTCAGGCAAGAACACTGGAGTGGGTTGCCATTTCCTTCTCCAATGCATGAAAGTGAAAAGTGAAATGAAGTCGCTCAGTCGTGTCCTACTCTTAGCGACCCCGTGGACTGCAGCCCACCAGGCTCCTCCGTCCATGGGATTTTCCAGGCAAGAGTACTGGAGTGAAGTGCCATCGCCTTCTCCGTGGATGCACCTTGCCTTTCTCTAAGTCAGTTCTTCAAGGAGCTGTGTTTCAAGAGCGCCCTCACCCTGAGCTCAGAGGACTCGCTGCAGAGGCTGGCGCTATGCAGGCTTATCTTTACCTGTGTCTGCACCCCTGACTGTCTCAGTCAAGTCAACTTGGTCTGCGGCCGTACCATCCTGAACGTGCCTGAGCTCATCAAGCAAGTCAGCTAGCATATTCTGAGTGTTGCGTAGAAATTAGGCTCTGCAGGGCTTCCCTGGTGGCCCAGTGGTTAAGACTTTGCTTTCTAATGCAGGGGACGCAGATTCAATCCTTAGTCAGGGAGTTGAGACCCCACATGCCTCAGGGTCCCCAAACCCAAAGCATGAAACAGAAGCCATATTGCATCAAATTCAATAAAGACTTTAAAAATGGCTGACATAAAAAAAAAAAATCTTTAAAAAAAAGAGAAGAAATTAGACTCTGGGCTTTCACTAATGAATGAGAGAAGTTCGGGTGTGGCAGAAACACGCAAAACCCAAGTGAATATTGTGAGAGGAGCAACAGGCATGAGGGTGGAGGAATCAGGAAGGCTTCCTGGAGGAGGTGGCATTGGACAGACCTTGAAGTTAGGAGGTATTTCCTGCTTTTTTTCCTTCCCAAACTGTCAGGTCCCCAACCCCTGTTGGTGGGTTCTGCTTTTTCTGAAGACCAGCTAAGACTCCCAGGTAGAGAGCCCTGACTTTTAGAGGTGGCCACACACTGTGATCAGGAGAGACTGTGGCCCTCCCCCTGCCCAAGGGAATGAGCCCTCTTTGTGGAGACCGGCTCTGAGGCTCTGCTCCCAGCCTGACTCTCCTATGTGCCGAGGCTGCTTCCACTTGTCATCACTTGGAACCATTCCCTTGGCCAGAGCAGGCTGTCCCCTCTGTTGGGGGTGTCTCCAGGGCCACCACTTCCTCTCCAACTTAGACTTGTGGGCCTGCACGGCCCACCGAGCCCCAAAGTTTGGGACAACCAGGAAGACCAACCCTGCCCTGTGTCCTCATGGACCCCAGTTCTCATGTGGCAGGTGGAGGGTGGAGGAAGTGGGGTCACCGCAGGGCCTGAAGATGGGCTCAGAAAAAGAGTCCCAATTCAGTTCCATCTTGCTTTTCCTTTCCAAGAAGTCAAAGACATGCTGGAGTTTAGCACACATGTTCTCCTCAAGTAATAGTGTGGTAGAGAAGAATTCAATTGTGTTAAAAGAAAAAAGAGTCACAAAACATTTACACATTGATAGAAAACGTATTGCTGAAAATAGGAAAAAGTAATGAATAACATTCCAACATAATAGTGACTAAACGTGAAGTAGTCCTCAGCTGTGGTTACAAGTTGAGTTCAAATTGAAGGTGTTTGGTAATGCTGATAAAATAGCTGTCCTTTCCGGGAAAAAAAAAAAAAAAAAAAATATATATATATATATATATATTGTACTGTATATTACAGTGGCTCAAAGATGAGGAAATTAAATAGGAGGAAAACAGCTTCAGGAGGATGCACGGGTATCGTGAGGTGGGTGAACAGTGCTGTTTGCCGGTTTCTCCCTTGGTCAGTGCGCTGCTGTTGATTCTGGAGAGGAGCCATGACGGAAGTGCAGGGATTGGTCGAAAGCGGTGAAGTGCTTTATCTCCATCCTGTGCTCCTTATGGGAGGCGGGCACCTCTGAACCTGCATGCACGCATGCTCAGTTACTTCAGTTGTGTCTGACTCTTTGCGACCCCATGGACTGTAGCCCACCAGGCTCCTCTGTCCTGGGATTTCCCAGGCAAGAATACTGGAGTGGTTTGCCATTTCCTCCTCCAGGGCTCTTCCCAACCCAAGGATTAGCCTGAGTCTCCAGCATTGGCAGGCAGATTCTTTACCGCTGAGCCACCTAGGAAGCCGCCACTGGGCCTACTCATGGGTGGTTCCCAGGATCCTCTTGCTCACACCCCATGGAGTGGGGCTTGGGGGACAATGCTGTCTGGGGCGTGGAAAGTCAGGCATAGAGTCCATCTCTGCTCCTGTTAGTTGACTAGGAGCCATTGTGGCTCATGCTGGCTCTCTCCCAGGATGGCCTGGATACCTCGGATTCTTCCTCCCTGCAGCCTCTACAGTGCTCCACCTTGAGCTGGCTATGAATGAGGCTGCCTACCCCTCACCCTTGTTCACATTCCATGCTGGAGGCTCAAAAATCCTGCTAGTCCCTTTGCTCAGCTCTCTTGCAGCTAGGGGAAGTCTTGTCTTCCTATTTGGGAGTATGAGTTGCTCAGGAAGGCTTTTGAGAAAAAGTTTCTTTCTGACAAGAAGAGAGAGGTATCTATGTGGATCTCCTTTTTGCTGGAGTTCTCTTTTTTTCTTTGGATGCTACAGTGTGAAGATGTAATGCTTGGGGCTATAGCAGCTATCTTGCAACCACGAGGGAGAAGCTTGATAAAAAGAGCCAAGTCAGTGAGGGTGGTGGATCCTTGTCTTGGGGTAGCATGCCTCCTAAATTGGCCTGGTCAGTTTCAAAAGCCAGAAAAGGGAGTCTGTATTTCACAGCTGGAGGAATATTCGTTTTTAAATCCCCTCTCCTTGTCCTGCTTGGTGTGGATCAGGAGGCACACAGCCCTGATTGCCCTGGCAATCCTTTTATTCATTCGTCCAACACAGACTTATTGAGGGTCTGCAATGTTCCAAGCACTGCATGGCATTCGGTGATACATTAGAACATAAAACAGGCTCAACTTTGCCCTCATGGCCCCTGCATTCTTGTCGGGGAGACAGGAAGTAAGCAGCCCTCTACCCTGAGCTTATCATTTCTGTAAGTGATGCAGTCGAATGTGGTGATATGGGAGAAGATACAGAAGCCACAGAATGGAAGGAACCTGGATCTCTGAATCACACCTAGGAGAAGAGGCCCCTGCCCGTCAGAACACTGCTTTGGGCTTTACATGAATAAAGAGAAATAAAGAGAATAAAGAGAAATGAACCTCTATTGTACTTGGTGGCATTAATCACTTGTGGCTTTGCTTTTGCGTGCACTAGAGTTTCCTTCACGAATACGGTCTGCCTGGAGTTTGCCCCACCCCTGGTCTGACACTTTTAGGCAGTAAAACATTTCCTTTGAGATCAAGGTAGAGCTTTGATTTACGGCAGCTCTTAGCATCCCGATTGGAGAAGGAAATGACAATCCACTCCAGTGTTCTTGCCTGGAGAATCCCATGGACAAAAAAGCCTGGCAGGCTACAGTCCATGGGGTGGCAAAGAATCGGACATGACTAAGTGACTAACAACCCCCCCCCCCACACACACACACACAGCATCCCGATTGATGGAATGATTAGGATTTCCTGCTGAGACCTCTGGGCACTGGTCTTAGCCTGTAGCCCTGGAAAGCTGGGGGCCCCAGCCCTGGCCCCCAGCCCGGACCCCTAACACTCTGAATCAAGGTTGGCACTTGTGATGCAAAAAACAGCAGTGCAGTTCCTTCTGGCCCCAGTGGGGGGTGAGATGTTCAGAGATCAGGACAATAACCTGGAGCAGCAGCAGAGCATCCCCAGAATCGGAAGGGCCCTCCTCTTTAGCCCCAGCGGGCCCTGGAAAGATGAGGTCTCCCTCAAGCTCAGACAGACTCTTGGCATTGCCTGGTCAACATCCCTACTCAGGCTTCAAGGGGACTTGCTTCATGCTAGTCCAGGGGCCATTCCTGCCCCGAGCCAGCCTTCATTCTGGCCCCAGGTCCAACCACTATCTTAATAGTTCTGGAGCTCCCCAAGCTGGGGCTGGTCCACCCCCGAGAGCTTGGATTGGCTCGGGAGAGTCTGGAGGCCTGTGACTTAAGTCACAGTTGTCTAATTGACTGAGAGTCTGGGGCAGATGGCACTGGTGACAGGTGGCCCCTGCAGGAAGATCTGTGCTCTTTGAGACCTTCGCCTCTTCCCTCCAGAGCTGCAGTCTATTCCCTTCCCCTTGAATCTGGGTGGGTTTGTGTCTTGGTTCACTGAGGCTGGGTAACAAATTATCCAAACTGGATAGAGCAACAGGAACTTGTTCTCTTGATGTTTATTCCGGAGCACCAAGGGCTCTCGGTGTTGGCTGGGCCACGCGCCCTCCGAAGGCTCTAGGTGAGACTCTTTGTTTGCCTCTTCCTGCTTTCTGGTGGCGGCCGGCCGGCCTTGGTGATTCTCGGGGCTGCAGCCCTCCAGTCTCTGCATCTGTCTTCACTCCCCTCCCCTCTGTGTCTCCTCCATGTCTCTGGATCTGAATTCCCCTCTCCTTATTAGGACACCCTGTCATAGTGGACTGAGTGCCCACTCTATTCCAGTAGGACCTCATTTTTTTAAATAAATTTTAATTTATTTATGTTTGGCTGTGCTGGGTCTTCGTCACAGTGCACAGGCTTTCTCTGGTTTTAGCGAGTGGGGTTGAGGCGCACGGGCTTCTCACTGCAGTGGCCTCTCTCGTTGCAGAGCATGGCTCTAGGTGCCTGGGTTTCGGTAGGCATGGCGTGTGGACTAAGTTGCTGCATGGCATCTGGGATCTTCTCGGACCAGGGATCAAACCAGTGTCCCTGCATTGGCAGGCAGGTTCTTAACCACTGGACCACCAGGGAAGTCTAGGACCTCATTTTAACTAATCACATCTGCAAAGACCCTGTGGCCAAATAGAGCGACATGTCGAGGTTCTTTGTGTACATGGATTCTGAGTGTGCACTGTCCTACCTGGTACAGTGTGTGACGTGTGACCACAGAAGGGGCGAAAGGGATGCCCTGCCTGACCGCACGCCTGGCAGCTCATTGGCTGATCACCTGGGTCAGAGCCCTGCGCTGCTAGGTAAGCCATCCCACCTCCAGGGGAAACCCAAGATGGTCCTCATGAAGAGACCCCCAGCGGAGCCCGGAGACGGTGTGGAGGGTCCTCACGTGTCCCAGCCCCCGTGGTTCTATCTCAGCCACCATCTGACTGCTACAGCTGGAGACACCCTTAGCAGAACTGCCCACTGGGAGCAGAACTGCCTCCGAACCCCCTGACCTGCAGAAACAGTAAGAGATGTTACCATGGGCTGAATCATGTCTCTCTCCTCCAAATTTATATGCTCTAGTCCTAACCTGTACCTAAGAATGTGACTATGTTTGGGGATCAGGTCTTTAAAGAGGCAGTTAAGGTTCACTGAGTTCATAAAGGTGAGGCTCTAATTCCAATATGACTGGTCTCCTTTAAGAAGAGGAAGAGACAGCAGGGATGTGGTGCACAGAGGAAAGGCCAAGAGGGGTCCCAGCGAGAAGGTGGCCATTTGCAAGCCAAGGAGAGAGGCCTCAGGAGAAACCAAACTTGCTGACACCTTGATCTTGGACTTGCAGCCCCCAGAACTGTGAGAAGAAGAAAAAAAAATCTGTGGTTTGAGCCACTCAGTCTGTGTTATTTTACTCTGGCAGCCCAGCAAATGAATACAGATAAGAATATGGTGGTGCTTGTTTAAAGTCACTGAACTTGGGAGATATTTGTTATGCAGCAGGGGTAACTGATACAGAACATACAGAGCTGGGGAAGTGAAGACGGAGAACGCAGGGACCCGCGGTTCCACTCCTGGCTCCACTCTCTCACTGGGTGCCTCTGGCATCCCTTTCCTCCTGTCCCTGGTGTCCCCATCTGTAAAGTGGGTGGACCAAATTGCTTCTAAGATCTCTCATGGCTCTATGATGAACTTATTTTCTGGATGAGTTCTGGGAAGAGCTTAGTGCGACAAAGGAAAAGATTTGCAGCTGTGTTCCTGGAGACTTGTCTGACTTAAGACACACTCGCTGAGAGCCTAAGTAACCTACTAACAGTAATACCTGCTGGTTAAGAAGCTCCTTCCACGTCAGATCCAGGGTGATTTACAGACATTATCCCATTAAATTAAATCTTCAGTAACGCACTGGGGAAGGGGCGATCTCTGAAGCTAAAGACAGCTGAACAGAGAAGTAAATTATCTTGTCCAAGTTCACACAGCTAGCACGGAGGAAGCCAGGGTCCGATGCCAGTCTGACTCCCAAGTCCGTGCTGTCTCCATGGGGTGTCTCCAGTCGACACGTAGGGCAAAGGTGCGTGAGTGTCGTCTGTCACGTCCCGTCTAATTCCAGCCATGAGGGCTTTTATCAGCTCCACCCGAGACTGAAAGTGACTGTCCCTTCCCAGCTCTCTCAGATGCAGGGACAGAGGGAGCAGGCAGCTGACCGGCCATCTGTGAGGAGTCAGGCCATAAATGCCGGTATTGTTTCCTAAGTAAGAACAGACGGATTGGAATGTCAAGGCCAAGCAAGAAGAGATGAGATCTGCCCTTTGAGGTCCTCTTCAGGCCAGACCCAGGACAGATGGCAAACTGCCACCGCGCCATATAGAATGAGGCCAAGTCGAAGTTCAGGTTGAGGGGCTGTAGTTCAAGTTTCCATGCAGCTGTCGGGAAAATGAGCTTCCCTGATGAACGGCCTCCCCCAGCTACTCAGATTCCCTTTTCTTTTCTGAAAATAGCGTTTGTGTCTGACGGCTCCTTTGATCGTGGGAGTGCTGTTCAGTTGCGGGACTTCAGATGTTCTGGGCACCCAGACAGCATGCCCCTTTTATCAGGGTGCTGATATTAGATGTGGGAGACAGGTCAGGGGTGCAGCGGACAGAGCCCAGTCCTGAGCGAGACTCTGATCTCCTAGCTCAGTCCCTCTGTGATCTTAGTGTTTCTGAATCCCAGGCTTCTCCCCTGTGCACTGGGGTCAAAGTCCAGAGCCAAGAGTGTTTATGAGCGTGAACGTGAGCACGGGACTGTCCTGCATAGTAAGCACTCATTTAATGCTATTTCCTCCTCCCTCCGGCTTCCCTCCAGAGAGTAATGTCTTCATTGCTTTGCTTGCTTATTTAACAGGCATTTATTGAGTACCTACTGTGTGCCCAGACCTTTCTAGGGTGCTGTGGCTACAGGGACACACTGATGAACAAGACCCCCCATGCGGGAGGCGGGCAAGGGATCAAATGAAGGTTCTTTCAGGGGTGGCCTCGCTGTGTCTGGGACCTCTTCCTCTGAGGTCTCGATTTCTCTGCCTATTGAGTCTGATGCTCTCTCATATGCAGTTTTCCTCTATAACAGAGCCCCTCCCCAGTCCTTCCTAGGTCAACTTTCCAATTTTTTAAGAAGATATTTATTTATTTGGCTGCTCCGGGCCTCAGTCGCGGCACACCAGCTCCTCGCTGTGATGTGTGGGCTCTAGTTCCTTGACCAGGGATCGAACCCGGCCCCTGCACTGGGCTCATAGAGTCAGAGCTACTGAGCGGCCGGGAAAGTCCCTCGTTTCTGATTTTCAGCAGGAAATCTGATTGCAGTTCTCTTCACCTCCATCAAGAAGGCTCCTTTCTCCCTTCTTACACCTGTTCCAAATTTCAATTACACAAAATATCTTTCACGCACGGTTCAGCCAGATTCCTCAGGAGGAGGAGGGGAAAGGGCTGCTGTAAGTATTCATAATGTGTTTGCATTATGGAATAATTACACATAATTGCTCTGCCTTGTAAATAAGTATAAAACATTTACCAGTCTCTACAGTGGGAGAAGCCGTGGGGCTGCCGTCTCCCACGGAAGTCGCCCCTGGTGGAAACACGTACCGGCGACTGGCAATCTTTCCAACCCACCAGGCCCACGTGTCATTTGCATCAGCAAGGAAGGTGAGTGGTCATTTCTAAGCCTATAAAAAGTATACCAGTGTATCGGTTTACGTTTATATATTCTCTGAATTCTTACACTGACTCCCCACGCACGAAGGGAACCCCCACAAGCTGCAAGAAACTGGGGACACAAGCAACAATAACAGTTCCGGTCCATCTGGGGCACCCCACGTGCCTGTCCTGCTCTGGGTGCTTAGAGCATCTTACAGACTCTCAGAGTCACCCAGCAGAACAGGGACCCCGACTTTAGTTCTCATGTAGCAGAAGGAGGAACTGAGGCTTACAAGGTTTAGGGAAGTTGCCTGTGTTCACCAAGTTAGTGAAAGATGAAGCTGGGGGTTCAAGCCCAGCCAGCATGGCCAGGCGCTTGACCACTCGTCACAACGATGCGGCAGCACCACCTTTGACTGCCCTTCCCACCTCCCCTGTGATAAGCGGTGGGCTGACTTCTGGAAGATCTGCTCCGGCTGGTTAGATGTGAGGAGGAGCGAAATCAGCCCCTTTCGTTGTTGCTGTTGTTGCTGTTCCAAGGTTACAGATCGAATTGTGTCCCTCTAGTAAGACATGTTGAAGTCCTAACCTCCAGTATCCCACACTGTGACCTTCATTGGAGTCAGTCATTTATTTATAGAGGCAGTTGAATTAAAATGAAGTACTTGCATCCTGACATAAAAGGGAAATCTGGACACAGAGACATCCACAGAAGAAGACCGATGAGAAGCTCCAGGGAGAAAACCATCTACAAGCCAACAAATGCTTGAGGATTCTAGAAGCTGGGAGAGACCCAGGAACAGATTTCCTTCACTTCCTCATAAGGCTTCTCTGGTGGCTCAGCTGGTAAAGAATCTGCCTGTAATGTGGGAGACCTGGAGTCAGTCCCTGGGTCGGGAAGATCCTCTGGAGAAGGGAAAGGCCACCCACTGCAGTATTCTGTCTCGGAGACTTCCATGGACTGTATAGTCTGCTGCTGCTGCTAAGTCGCTTCAGTCATGTCCGACTCTGTGCAACCCCACAGACGGCAGCCCATTGGGCTCCATCATCCCTGGGATTCTCCAGGCAAGAACACTGGAGTGGGTTGCCATTTCCTTCTCCAATGCATGAAAGTGAAAAGTGAAAGTGAAGTCGCTCAGTCGTGTCTGACTCAGTGACCCCATGGACTGCAGCCTACCAGGCTCCTCCATCCATGGGAGTTTCCAGGCAAGAGTACTGGAGTGGGATGCCATTGCCTTCTCCACTGTATAGTCTATGGGGTCTCAAAGAGCCAGACGCAACTGAGCGACTTTCATTTTCACTTTTCCTCAGAAGGAACCAATGCTGCTGATACTTTGATCTCAGAATTCGAGCCTTCAGAGCTGGGAGACGATGCGTCTCAGTTCACTTAACCCACCCAGCTGGTAGCCCCAGAGTGGTACTTTGTTATGGCAGTCTTAGCTGAGTGATACATCCAGAAACCAGCTTACCTCCCCCCAGGGATAAGATGCTATCAACATGGTGACATGACAACTCAGGGTGGTCTGTGGCTAACAGACCCATGATAGGGTCCTTTGCAGGTGGATTTTAAAAGTCTAATTGCTGACTCATTTCTCTGCAAGGCTATCTGCTGATGGGCCAACAAGTGCCCAGGGAGGGACATGGCAGATCCATGATCGCACAGTACAGAATGGTGGATGTGGGATGAGAACCAGCCAAGCGCTCTCCCGCTGCGGCTCTTCGTCTCCTTCTGCCTAGGAATGCTGTGCAGAAGAAGAAGCAGAAGCAAAAGGAAAAGCAAGCCCACAGGGGGAGGCCACCATGCCAGAGTTGCTGATGCTACACGAAACACGTCTGGACGCAGTTGGTGGGTTTGCTGGGAGTTACAGTGTGCCAGCCCCATCCTGAATTCTGAATAAAGCCCAGTCCCCACTGTTGGGTGGTGGTAGATCCCATGATAACTGAGCCTCATTTCCTGGGGCTAGCAGCTAGGTGGGTTAAAACAGTGGGACTTTGTTTCCTCCCAGGTGTGAGGGCCAGAAGTCCTAAATGAAGGTGTCATCAAGGCCGTGTCACCTGCAAAGGCTCTCAGGGATCATCTTACTCGCCTCTTCCAGTGAATGGGGCTCCTGGGGATCCTCGGCTTGTGGCAGCATCTCTCCAGTCTCTGTCTGCACATCATCCATCTTCCCCAGGCCTCTCTGGGCCTTCAGTCTCCTTCTGACCTCCTGTTATAAGGACGCCAGTCATGGATGTAGGGCCCACCCTAACCCCAGGATGCTCTCGTATGGAGATTCTCAACATAATTCCATCTGTGAAGGCTCCTAACTCATTTTTAGTAACTTTTAAAAAGTATTATGTGAACCATTTTTTTAAAAAAAGTATTGAATTTGCTATAAAATTGCTTCTGGTTTATGTTTTGGTGTTTTGGCTGTGAGGCATGTGAGAACTTCACTCCCCAACCAGGCATTGAACCCACATCTCCTGCACTGGAAGGTGATGTCTTAATCATTGGCCCACCAGGGAAGTCCCGTGAAGACTCCTAATTCTAAGTGCTCATTCACAAGTTCTGGAAGTTAGCACTTGGACATATGATTTTGGGGGTATTGCGAAAGAATCAGACACAACTTAGTGACGAAACAACAACGTCTCAGTAGCTATTTGAAAGAAATAATAAATACAAATTGAAAAAGTATGTTCTGATTTTATTCTTAAACAACCACAAAGTCAAAGTCAGGTTAGTTGCTCGGTGATATCCAACTCTTTGGAACCCCATGGACGGTAGCCCACTAGGCTCCTCTGTCCATGGGGTTTCCCAGGCAAAAATACTGCAGTGGGTTGCCATTCCCTTCTCCAGGGGCTCTTCGCGACCCCAGGATCAAAACTGGGGCTCCCGCATCGCAGTGGATTCTTTACCAGTGAGCCACCAGGGAGCCCAATCGCTTCCTGATGGAATGTGTGCTCGCTATGGACCCTGCACACCCACCGGGAACCGTGGGCAGCAAGCTGGCGTCTCCCGGTTATTTGCCAGGCGGACCGTCTCAGCGCCTGCCTGTGGTCTCTTGGTGTCCCCTCCGGGCGCCTCCCTTTTTGTTTGTTTTTACTGATTCGTAGACCTTCTTCATATACGTTCTGATGTGTTGACTTGGCTGGTTATGTGAACGACGGGTATCCGTGTTTTGTCTTTCTGCTCTTTGATGACCGCAAATTCGAGCACAGTTTGAGCTCACGCGTCTCTCACGTGTTCTCGCGACCCAGCTGTCCCTGGGCTGAAATCCCCGAACAGCCCTCCTCCCTACCCCCACCTCTCCGCCTGCTGGGCGCCTGTCTCCGGCTCACTCCGCCCCAGGCACTGTGTTTTGTTTGGTTTCCCCCTCCCAGTTTCTGGAATGTTCCAGCTTACGGTGTCCACGCCCCCCTCTCCCTGCCTTCGGGTCATCTGCTCGCAGGACCGTGCCTGCTCTCACAGCGCCCTAACCGGCTCGTCACCTCCTCTGCTAACCCCTCACCCCCACCCCAGGGACTCCAGAGTCGGTGTGTTGCGGTCTGTCACAGGTCTCCACGTTCATCAGTCTCGCGCGTTGGCGTGTTTTCGGTGGTGCGTCTCCTCTGCCAGCCCCACGACAGGGCAGTCTGTTCACCGCCCCTTCCTCAGTGCCCGGCACGGTGCCCAGCACGCGGTCAGCATCTGCCTCCCCCAGAGCTGGGGCCCTTGCCGTCACGCGGGCCAGGGAGACCCCTGTCCCCACTGGGTTACACCGCTGAAACAGGGGCGCACTGGTTGCCCGCAGGAGGGTGGCCGCCTGGGGCCGCCACGGTTTTTGTGGTCTGAGGTCTGGCAGGGGAGACCTCCCCCAGGGGATGCTCCTGGCAGGGAAGGGAGATTGAGCTCAGGGTGGGTGGGGGGAGCGGAAGCGGGGACCCCTGAGAGGAGGAGACCGGCCGGCGGGCATGCATTTGCATCAGAACTAGACTTAAGGGGGAAATGAGGAGGGCGAGCAGTTGCCCAATGGGAGCTCTGGGATTCGTCTTCAGCATATTTCCTCTGATTTCCCCAAACACTTGAAATTAATTAGGTGGACCAGAGCCTTCGAGAGCCTCTCTCTCGGTGGGAATCTCACCCCTGCCAGGGCTGGGTTTGGCAAGCCTACTGCAAGGGCCCCGGGCTTTCTCCCGCCGGCCCTGCTCTGTCGTGCGTCTGCCCACGCTGCTCGCCACATTTTTGCCACATCGGGGAGAACCTCCTAGGTGAGTCTGCGTTTGCACACCTGCCAGACACCGCTGTGGGATGGATCCCAGGCTCCTGACCTACTGCGACCAGAGGGCGAGGCCCCGGCCCCGGTGGGAGTGGCTGACTCCGCTGTCAGTCATCCTGCAGAGAGGCCCACCTTGGGGATGAAGTGAGGGCGGGACAGGTGGGTGTCCCACGGAGGAGCTTCGGCTCTGGGCTGCCTGGGCTTGGACGTGCAGCGTGCAGGGCATGCTCCCGTGGTGTGGGCTGAGCGCCCCTGGGCGTGGAGGTGGGAGCAGCGTCCAGCAGGGTCTGTGCTCCCCAAGGACCCCCGTGTCCAGAAGCAGATGCTCCGTTGTCTCTGTTTCGCCCCAGGCTTCCCTGGTGCCTTGGAACAGCCGAAAGCCTTGAATCAGGGGTGTCAGATGGAAAAGGCGGCAGCCTGACTCCGAGGCCAGAGGGCAGGACGGGTGAGCAATGACCACCACGGGAAGGAGTCGGCTCAGGGGAGAGGGGCCTGCTTCGGGCTAAGACCTGGTGGCTTCACAGGAGACCGTGGAGGTGTGAGGGAGCAGCCTGGGCCTTCTCATAGAGCCGCGCGTGTGTGTCCAAGTTCTTGCAGGGGTAGCGAAGGCTGAAGTCAAATTTCAGTAAAGGTTTTTACAAAACGATTTAGAAATCTTGCTAATAGGTCATGCATTTACATGGCTCAATGCTCCAAAGGTAGGAAAGCGAAGCCGGGAACATGGTCCGACCTGCCAGTTTCTCAGCCGTTCACCCTCTTCCCAAGGACAGCCAATGTTACCAGCTTTTTTTGTCAGAGACTCTTTATCCATCTATAGTTAGCTGTATGTATATCCCCCTTCTACCAAATGGCATGGCTCCATACCTTCCATTCTTCATTTTCATTTCTTTACTTCATAATATATTTTGAGATTATTTCTTACTGGTGCAAGAGTGTTTTCTTTTCTTTTTTTTTTTTTTCTGATTAAAATATATTCTCTGGGGACCTCCCTGCTGGTCCAGTGCCTGAGACTCTGCGCTCCCAATGTAGGGAGCCCAGGGTTCAATCCCTGGTCAAGGAGCTAGATCGCATATGCGGCGACAAAGGTTGAAGATCCCGAGCGCTGCAACCAAGACCCGGCACAGCTAAATAAAGAAATAAATATTTTAAAAATATATATATTCTTTTTGTAGATGGAATGATTTGAGAGAATAGGATTGAAGCCTATATATTGCCATATGTAAAATAGATAGCCAGTGGGAGTGTGATGTGTGACACAGGGAACCCAAAGCTGGTGCTCTGTGACAACCTGGGTGACTGTAAGATCCATTTAACCAGTTTCCTATGGAAGGACGCCGAGGCTGTCTCAAATCCTTCTTGCCACGACACAGTGGGCGTTTCAGGGAAGAGTGACATATTCTGTCGTGGCAGGGTAGGCTGCGGCAGAGGTGGTAAAGCCTCTGATATTCCAGGTCTCTTTCCACATGTCCCAACCCCCTTGCATTTAGACATAGTCACCTGACTTGTTCTATCCCAGGGACTGTGAACAGCAGCAGTGTGCATCTTCACACTGGGGAAAGCTCACGCGGGATCCTCTAATCTCTCTCTCTTCACTGTAGTGACTGACAAGGCAGAATATTCCAGATGTGAAGCTCCAGGGTGGTAGTGCCTTTGTCAGCCTGAGTCCCTGAGGCACTATGTGGAGCGGAGTCCCCTACAGACCCACGATGGACATGAGGGTATTTTGCACGATGAAAAAGGAAACTTGGTTGCATTCAGTCACGAGGCAGTTGGGTTGTTTACTTTGGCTGACTTCTGTGAGTCACAGTGAGACGCAATGTACCGATATTTGGGTATTGAATTTCATAAGTGACTTTTAAAATTGAAGTACAGTTGAAGTGGACTGAGCCTTCATAAGGAAGGCTGAGCGTTGAAGAATTGGTGCCTTCAGATTGTGGTGCTGGAGAAGACTCTTGAGACTCCCTTAGACCACAAGGAGATTCAGCCAGTCAATCCTAAAGGAAATCAATCCTAAATATTTACTAGAAGGACTGATGCTGAAGCTGAAATTCCAATACTTCACCCACCTGATGTGAAAAACTGACTCATTGGAGAAGACCCTGATGCTGGGAAAGATTGAAGGTAGGAGGAGAAGCTGGTGACAGGGGATGAGATGGTTGGATGGCATCATCGACTCCATGGGCATGAGCAAGCTCTGGGAGATAGTGAAGGACACGGAAGCCTGGTGTGCTGCAGTCCATGGGGTCACAAAGAGTCAGACACGACTGAGCGACTGAACAGCAACAACAGTTGATTTACAGTATTGTGTTCTTTTCTGCTGTACAATGAGATGAAGCAGCTATGAGTATACATATGTCGCCTCCCTCCCTCTCCCCCCATCCTACCCCTTTACGTCATCACAGAGCACTGAGCTGAGCTCCCTGGGCTACACAGCAGATTTCCACTAGGGGGAAATCCATTTTACATATGCAAGTGTGTATATGTAAATCCTACACTCTCAGTTCACCCCACTCTCCTTTTCTCCACCCTCTGTCCACACGTTTGTTCTCTATGTCTGTGTCTCTGTTCCTGCCCTACAAATAGATTAATCTGTACTGTTTTTCTAGATTCCACATATATGTGTTAATATACAATATTTGATTGCTTCTCGGCCTTTTGGCTGAGATCAAGTGTAACGTGCAGTATTTGTTTTTCTCTTTCTTACTTCACTCTGTATGACAGACTCTAGATCCGTTCATGTCTCTCCAAATAACCCAGTTTCCTCCCTTTCTGAGGCTGAGTAATCCTCCATTGTGTGTGTGTACCACATCTTTATCCATTCCACTGTCAGTGGGCATTTAGGTTGCTTCCATGTCTTGGCTATTGTAGAGAGTGCTGCAGTGAACACTGGGGTGCATGTGTCTTTTTGAATTATTGTAAGGGACTTTTAAATGAATGATTGACCAAAAAGTTTCCTGGAGAGGCTCCCTGGAACTGGTGGAGCTATAGATGCAGACAGGAATTGTTTGGAGAACCCCTGTGGTATCTGCATTTTTCCCCGCAGCTCAGATGGTGTATGATCCCCAAATCACCTCCCATCACTAGACCCTCATAAAGAGCATCTGGGCTTTCTGCAGCTCTCCATGCCTCTCTTCTCCCACCCCTCTTTTTTTTTTAATCACACTGGAGCTCTGAGGAATCTTTGCTAAGAAGATCAATATATTAGAGTCAAAATTCATGGGAGGCTGTTTATAATCTTGAAAATCCAGAAATAACCTAAATGCCTAACACAAGGGGATATATTCAGTTATTCATGATGTGAATTGAAACAGCTATTGCCAATGGGATGAAAGAAAAAGGATAAAGGAAAATGTCTATGATACTTTTGCTGAGAAAGATAAAGCAGATTGCAGAATATGATCCCACTGAAAAAAATGGAGATCTGTATGTAGAGAGTGTGCTACAGAAATGTACACATGTCACTCCTCTTGGGTCCTTTCGAATTTGCAGAAATATAGTCTTTGATTACAGGACTCTGTTCCACTCTTGCAACTTCAATTCCCACTAATGTGCTGAAGGCTCCCAAATCCACTTCTTTTGTTGTTTTTTTGCTGAGATTTCAACATTTATAAAATGTTGCTACAACTTGCTGTTTCTCTGTGCTGCTGTTGGCCACTGGTTCCACCATGCTACCGGAAACCTTGGAGACGTCTAAAATTTCTATCTCCATTTTGTAAATTCAACCAGTTAACCAGCTTCTGCTGATTATTTCTCTCTAATGCCCCTTATATCTGTCCACTTCTCCTGATCTCTTTCAGCACTTTATCTTGAGGTTTACTGTCTCATACCTGGAAGATTTATGCAGCCTCCTCCCCGGTCACTCTGTCTCCACTCTCATCGACCCCCACTGATTACGCTCACTGAAGCCAGTGTGATCTTCCCATCATGTAGATCTGGCCGTGCCACTCCCAACTTGAGAGCCTTCACTAGTTACTCACCACCTTGAACAGCCATACTGTTACATGACATGACTCCCTCAAGGAGCTGTCCAGTCCTGTGAATTCATCACTTCCTGTCTTACCTCTGTGCCAACCCATCTGCCCATCCACCTAACCATCCATTCACTGTCCATTTATTCACCCATTTTTCAATCTCCCCATCCATCCATCCATCCATTCATTCCTCTATCACCCAATAAAACCCAAGAGTAGCTGAGCGCCGAAGAATTGATGCTTTTGAACTGTGGTGTTGGAGAAGACTCTTGAGAGTCCCTTGGACTGCAAGGAGATCCAACCAATCCATTCTGAAGGAGATCAGCCCTGTGGTTTCTTTGGAAGGAATGATGCTAAAGCTGAAACTCCAGTACTTTGGGCACCTCATGCAAAGAGTTGACTCATTGGAAAAGACTCTGATGCTGGGAGGGATTGGGGGCAGGAGGAGAAGGGGACGACCAAGGATGAGATGGCTGGATGGCATCACTGACTCGATGGACGTGAGTCTGAGTGAACTCTGGGAGCTGGTGATGGACAGGGAGGCCTGGCATGCTGCGATTCATGGGGTCGCAAAGAGTCGGACACGACTGAGCGACTGAACTGAACTGAACTGAGCCTCTTTATTATCCCTGTGACTTGGGTATAAAAACATCATTGTGCATTAGGACAAAGAATTCCAGAGATATCATATGGGAAATTAAAGACAACAAACAGAAACAAAACAATAGGGGATTCTATCTTCCTTTCTTAATGCTTTCTATTTTTGTGGCCTCTTGATCTAATTTTCATAATGATACCTCTTACCTGCTTGCTCGCTCTCTCTCTCTCTCCCTCTCACAGTTTGCATTTTGCTTGGGGTCAAAAGACAGTCATTTGCACTGGAGACCAAGAGGAAATCTGCTCTTTTGGTGCTTCTGTGAAATGTCCGTGTGTTGGCCTCTGCTTGGGAAAATGGACTCTCAACGTGCTCATAGAAACATTTGCACCAACACACAGAAGTAGAATCATTTCATTCTGGAGTGTGGATTTCCTTGATCTTGGTGGAGTTAAAGGAAGAAACAAAGAAACCAATCGTGAATGTGGAAGAAAAGGTCACAAAGAAAGGTCTTATTTTATTTTAAGCCCTCAAAAAGAAAAAAAAAATCACAAACATTTAGATTTCCTTAAAAAAAAAAAAAAAAAANCTGCGATTCATGGGGTCGCAAAGAGTCGGACACGACTGAGCGACTGAACTGAACTGAACTGAGCCTCTTTATTATCCCTGTGACTTGGGTATAAAAACATCATTGTGCATTAGGACAAAGAATTCCAGAGATATCATATGGGAAATTAAAGACAACAAACAGAAACAAAACAATAGGGGATTCTATCTTCCTTTCTTAATGCTTTCTATTTTTGTGGCCTCTTGATCTAATTTTCATAATGATACCTCTTACCTGCTTGCTCGCTCTCTCTCTCTCTCCCTCTCACAGTTTGCATTTTGCTTGGGGTCAAAAGACAGTCATTTGCACTGGAGACCAAGAGGAAATCTGCTCTTTTGGTGCTTCTGTGAAATGTCCGTGTGTTGGCCTCTGCTTGGGAAAATGGACTCTCAACGTGCTCATAGAAACATTTGCACCAACACACAGAAGTAGAATCATTTCATTCTGGAGTGTGGATTTCCTTGATCTTGGTGGAGTTAAAGGAAGAAACAAAGAAACCAATCGTGAATGTGGAAGAAAAGGTCACAAAGAAAGGTCTTATTTTATTTTAAGCCCTCAAAAAGAAAAAAAAAATCACAAACATTTAGATTTCCTTAAAAAAAAAAAAAAAAAAAACC
>SJYV01008784.1:43924-54773 GCA_006410875.1 Neotragus pygmaeus
TAAAAAAAAAAAAAAAACAACCAAACAGAAAGAGCTTTGTCCGTGTGTTGTTCATTTAGGAGCTTATTTATTATTTATTTATTGTAATGATGGAAACCCCCATCCAAGGAGGTGCAGAACCCTAATGAGAACGCGGTATCAGGAGCGCTCCCAGCATTCTGCCCTCAGCCCCGTGCGTCCCGAGGCGTCCTGGCATGCATATGCCTCATTACGGACACATGCCCTGTCATGTGTTATTCCTCACTTAGTGACAATTTGTCACTGTCACCCTTGACATGTCACTCCTCGGCAGACGGATTTGACTCCGATGCCAAGTCTGACACCCGGATGAGAGGCAGTCGTAATCTGAATTGAAATAACGGGTCGAGGGTGGCTAATTTCACTCTGACATAATTCTAATACCACGTAAAAAGAGAGAAGTGCTGTATTTAAAGGGTTGTTTTTTCTAAAGCTTCCCCCACCGCCCTCTCTCTTGCTCTGCGTCTGAGTATTCAATTATTCTTTAGGATCATGCTTTTATTTTTGAAGGATTAAGTCTTGCGTTTTAATAACATGCATTTTCAATTAAGTGCACTAAGATCCGCGGATATAACTATTACTTAAACTATAAGTAATGGTTGCATGTAAAAATTAGGAAACATTGTGCTTTAGATAAATGACATTCAAATTAGTTCTTATTATAAATGGGATAGAAAATGGATTTTTTTCAGCTCTGGCTGGCCAAAGAGCCAACATTTGTATCTACTTCATTTGTTTAAATATATTTCAAGCCAGATTGAAATCCATACGGCCTGACATTAATTGAATGCTGCCGCGTCAATGTACTCAAGTTCCCTAAACCACTGAGGAGTGAGTTTTTACTGGCTTGAATTAGAAATATTCCATTCCTCTTACACTAAAATAGTATTGTTTATGTAGCAGTTCTTTAAGCCATCATTAAATGATATCAATCTTAATAAAATGCATTTAAACAGACCATATGTGGGGTATGACTGGGGTTTTTAAGGACCTGTATTTATTTTTTTTCCCCTGAAGAGATGATTACATTTTTTTTTCCTGTGGGAAGAGATTCTTTTGTATAGTGTTTTCCAGTAAACACAGCTTTCCTTTTGCTAACAGATGAAAACGAGATGGGAGGTTAGCATAAATTTCCTCTTCTCCCCACCTTGCCTGCCTTTCTAGAGGCTGGGAGGAGACAAAGGGAGAACCATTTCAGTATTGGTCCTGGGAGACAGGATGGTAGCAGGCAAACATGGAGATTTCCTGCAAGGCAGTTCCTCAGTACTTCAGTCTTTAGGAAGCCAGAATCCAATGTGTTAGTTTACCGTGAGGATGAGAAATGAATGCATCGGAATTCTTGACTGATGACCAAGATGTTCTCGCTTCCTGGGCAGAGATGTGGGGTCATTATTGGAGGGTTGCTTGGTGCTTGGGGAATCAAAGGAGGGATTTACAGAAATTCAACATCCAGTGGCATCAGGCCACACCAGCTCAACGTGTGCTCCTGGCAAAATGCACTCATTCAACCATCATAGCCACGTCTTTACTGAGGGCCTGTGCTGAGCGGGGATTCTGCATTGAAGGAGCTGAGGACTGTGAGGAGCTGACGGTCATGATAAGTGGTGCAGATGTGGGAGACTGATGCCAGGAAAATGCAAAGACAGGATGGGAGCCTGGTCACAGCAGAGAGGAAGGTTGGCCTTTCTGGGAGGCGGCCTTGAGGCAGAGGTGGAAGGCCTGGGGAGGAGCACACAGGTATCTCAGAACGCCCGGCCGTGTAGGGAGGAAGCTGGAACAGCGGGAGGCCAGGATTGGTGCTCAGAGTCCATGAGGCAGTGGAGGAGCTGGAGGAATCAGAGGGACCGGCCACCGGGCTGTCGCTGCTCCACACCCACTAACCCGATGGGCTCTAGGCTGACCTTGCCCATGGAGCTGACCACCGTCAGGCCTCTGGCTGCCTCGGCCTCTGCTGGACTGTATATCAAGGGCCTTGAGCCTTGCTTCTAAATACTGCAGGCTCTGCAGTCACCTATCTATGACCTTCTCCACTGTACGCGGGGCGTTGAGTTTGCTAGAAAGAGACCATGTCTTTAGAAGAAGTTGCAGACACCTGCACAGAAAGACCATTCAGGAGCTGAGGAGCCTCTCCCTGGCCTGCTGGCCACCATGTTCCTGGCTGGAGTTCACTGCTATAAGCTCACTTTCTTGCCCATTTTTTGTTATTCATTCACTCATTCACCATATAGCCAATGCCGTCACTGTGCCAGGGACTGGACAAGGTGGTGGACACGCAGTCACTAACTCACCTGGATTTACAGCTTAGTGGGGATGAGCAGTGACGCCTTAATGAGAAAACAGGTGCTGTGGGCCAAAAGTCCTGGAGGAATGGACATGAAACTAAGCCCTGAGGGTGGACAGGGGTCACTTGAAGGGGTGGGATGGGAGTTGGGGAGGATTTGCCAAGTTATGGGGATGAAACAGGTACTAACAATCTTGGAGCCAACACGTGGGGTTCCAACCCCAGTTCCAACAGGTAAGTTCACAGATCCTGGGTGAGTCAGCTGATGGTGGGGCCTCTGTTTCCTTATCTGTCGAATGGTGATGACAGTATGAGAGCTAAGTGTTACCTGACAGGGCTCAGTGAGGGTTAGGTTGGACTCTGAATCCAACACGAATTTTCTATGTATTTAAAGGATGGCAGAAAGTCAGGTAGCAGAGCAATAAATACTGATGACCAGCGTCAGCCATTACAGTAACTCTCAGGAGCTGTGCATGAACCTGTAAGCCATCATTCCATTTCACAGATAGGGAAACTGAGGCCCGGGGCAGGAAGCAGCTAGCTTGGGGACATACTGAGTTGGGGAGGAGAGTGGCTGGGATCTTATCCACGCGTGTCTATTTCTGCTCATTGGTGCTCAGATATAAGCATGTCTATTTCTGCTCATTGGTGCTCAGATACAAGCCATTCTGCCCTTGGGAGGTCTCCAGCAAGGCATGGAGGCATAACAGGGCCAGGGCATGAGAGGACCACAGTGACCTGTATTTCCCGAGATAGAATTTGAGGAGGCCTGTGGTGGGAGGTGAGACTGGAGGTACAGACTGAGGCTTTGCGTTACGTCCAATGGAGCTTGGTTCTAGGTAGAGGGCCATAGGGAGCCGTCGAAAGATCATGAGCAGGGAAGGGCTGTGACCAGATACACGCTTTCTTTAGACTGAAAGCTTTTGTGAATTTTTAAAAGAAAATACTTGTTTAGTTTCGGCTTCATCGGGTCTTGGCTGCGGCACCGGGGTCTTTGTCACTGTGTGTGGGTCTTTATTGCAGTGTGTGGGCTTTTCCCCAGTTGTGGAGCGTGAGCTTAGATGTACCATGGCATGTGGGATTTTAGCTCCTCGTTGGCTCAGCAGTAAGGAATCCGCCTGCCAGTGCAGGAGATGCTTGTGTGATTCCTGAGTTGGAAAGATCCCCTGGAGGAGGAAATGACAACCCACTCCAGTGTCCTTGCCTGGAGAATCCCATGGACAGAGGAGCCTGGTGGGCCATGGTCCAAAGGGTTGCACAGAGTCGGATATGACTTGGCACACATGCACACACATATGGGATCTTAGTTCCCTGACCAAGGATCGAACATACATCCCCTGCCTTGGAAGATGGATTCTTAAATCACTGGACCACCAGGGAAGTCCCAGGCCTGTACTCAGAGTCAGAGAGGAGGCTCTGGAGAAGAAACCCACATTCCCACCCAGCTGGGAGGAGCTCACTCACTGGCCTCCCCCTTGGCCATCCCTCGGGGCTGACCTTTCCCGTACGGCTCTGTGTTTGTCCTGGACCCACCCTCCAGGTCGCCGGGGACCTGCGTGAAGACTCTGGTTCTGTGAGCCTGGCCCTCCGGGGTCATGGTCAGGGCCTGCATGATCGGAATGGACAGGCGGGATCTTGAGGACGAAAATTGATTCCTGGCCACCGAGGGGCCTGGTGTCCACTGCTCAGATGGTGTCCATGCTGGCCTTTTCCAGGGAGAGAGAGCAATTACCTCATACCAATTTAGCTCTCCTTCCAAGAGCTGGCCTGAGAGTCGCTTTGCCACTCTGTTTTTTTAAGCCTGGGGTTAATTGGGGACTGCTGTATATTTAATAAGAAGCCTCTGAGACAAAGCTGTGCGGGTTCTCTGTCGTTCAATAGTCCATTAGGCAGGGCCTTTAGAGTTGAAATGGTCATATGAATCTCTGGAGAGAGAACTCATTAATGGGACAGTAAGTTCCAATTAGTGGCTCGGCCCAAGAGGACCGTGGTGCAGAAAACACAGCCCTCAGCCCCTCTCCCAAAGGGGTACCGTTGTCCAGCTGCCTGCCTCCCGCTGGGCCGACGTGGCCACAAACAACGCAAATACTGGCTCCAAACTCCACCTTTGTCCGCATCGTCAACCGGAAGACAAGACAAGAAAGCAAAACCCTTCCAACCACTTAGAGAAAATAAGAAAGGCCCATTTGCTTTCACGGGGCCATTTCTTCTCTCAACAAGGGAAGAGAAAGCCCGTGGGCGGGGCTCGGCACAGGGCGTCTTTTTGTCTGGCGTGGGAAGCTGGGAGAATCCCAGGTTTGGAATGAGGCATGTCATCTACTCGTCAGCAGCTCCTGCTCTTGGTTCTGCCTGAACACCCCCGGGGAGCCCCCCGCTGGCACCTGGGGCAGACCTGTGACTCTTCCCACCAGCCCCAGCAGGGACGGCATGCAGGATGCTTGCCCAGCAGAGGAAGGTGATATTTCTCCCTAGGGAAGTTGGACCTGAGTATTGACTTTGCAAATACCTGATTTTATCTTTCTCTGTAGTGCAGACAAGTTAGTGCAGCATTCTGAGCCTCCAGGTGCCCCTCTTCAGAATGGGGGTGCTTATGGTGCCTGGTGGGCTCCCTCCTCAAGTGGTTCAGTGGTAAAGAACCCACCTGCCGATGCAGGAGATGCAGGAGACGCAGGTTTGATCCCTGGGTCAGGAAGAACTCCTGGAGGAGAGCATGGCAAACCACTCTGGTAAAGTGGCCAGAAAGAACTCCAAGGACAGAGGAGCCTGGTGGGCTATAGTCCACGGTGTTGCAAAGAGTCAGATACAATGGAGCGGCTGAGCACGCCCACAGAGCGCCCTTGCAGACACTTAACACGGGAGTTAAGCCATGGGAGCCGGCCACGGTCAAGGCAATGGGTATGCTGACACTTTGACTACGATTTCCCACCCATTCATTTGTCCCAAGAGCCTATGCTGTGGGCAGTGTGAATTATTCTCACCATTTTAAAGGTGAAGGAAGTGAGGTCCAGCCAGGGGCACTGGTTAAATGATGCCTGGACCCTCCCATCATGAGGCCATGACGCTGGCTTTTGCCTAGTCCTGAAGCTCACGTCAGTTCTGATGAGTCCTGAAAACTCGGTAGAGAACCCTGCCATGTGGCACTGTAGGAAGCTCGTATTCTGGGAAGTCGAGGGTTGGGAGGAGAGCAGAGCCCTGAGAGATGTGAACTTCTCAGCAAAACTGGCTGAGCAAGGCAGGGCTGAAGATGGACGGTCAAGCAGACAGGGGGGTGGACCCTGGACCCACGTGCACAGTCTCAGCTTCTCTGTGAGCCCACTGGGGACAGCGGGACCCACCCGTTCGGGTAGGGTAAGCTTTAAACAAGCTTCTGTTTAGTAACGGGAACTCAGAAGCAGGAAACAGTGGCTGTTCTTCTCTCTTCATTGATTTGGAAAGAATGGCTCAATGGACTGGACGCTGGGAGAGGCACCATCAGCGAGGTTCCCCTGCTGCCTTCGCCCTGCTCACCCTATGTATTTCTGTTTGGCATCTTCCTCCTGGGCTGTGAACCCATCCTCTGCTGGGTCCCTGGGCAGACAACGGAGTTTGCCCACAGCCACTGGTCAGTGGTGGCTCGTCCACCAGCTGCGTGAGCGACTGGACCGCTGACCTTTCTGCACCTTCTTGACCGGCCCTGCCTCTCCAGAGAACAGTGGCCTGTGTCTCAAGACCTGTGTCCGCCACTGCTCTAAGGCTCCCCGCCCACCACCACCCCCAGCCCCCTATCTACGGCTCATTCCTGAGCTGGAGGCTCTGGGTTCCAATCTTGGCTTGGTTGGGTGGCATCTTTAGCAAGCCTCTTTCTCCCTGTTTCTTGGATAAAAAAGCTGGACTTGGTGATCTCTATGGTCTCCTCCGAGGCCTGACCATCTGTTCTGTCGGAGAACACTTGGGTTTAGGTTAAAACTGGGCAACATGTTAAAAATCCATCTTCTCACGCTTGGGGGCAGAGGTCTCTCAGCTGCAAATGTGACAGATTCTGAGAGAAGATCCTTGGGGCTGTGTGTCCGCCGGAACAAATGCCTGGTTAAGCCAGCTCATGTGCCCCAGCGCATCAGATGCTACCATTATACCGTTCCTTTCCGTAATTTAACTCTACCGTCTCTCCGTCGTGTGGCCATGATAATGGACACTGAATATTACCGTGACATGAAATTATGTTTAGTGATGCAGCAGAAAAAGAAAATTAATTTCATTCATTGACAAGCTTGTCAATTTACTCATATTGACTTTTTGATGCCTGCACCACAGATGGCAAAGTTCATATACTAAGAAATACATCATTATTAATATTGTCTCAAGCCATTGTAAGTCTTTGGGAGCTGAGAGATAGGGGGCCATTTCTTCAAATCAGATAAGTATTCAAGAATATAAGATCGTGCATGTTTTATCTTTATTTTATATTAAAACACCAAAGTCATCAACACCATGACTTGAATAAGTCATCTTTAACCCCCTTCCCCCTCATCCAATCAGTTGTCAAGTCCTGTCAGTTCCACTCCATATTTCTTAATTCCATTTCTCTCTCTCCATCACTGCTGCCTTTGTCCTGATTTAAGCTGTCATTTCTTTATGCCTGCACTGTAACAGCACCCCAGGAGGACTTAGGCCTCCAGTTTCTCCCTTCCAAGTCCATCTTTCCTCTCCATTCATGGCACTAATGGTTCCGTCCCTCCCCACAAAGCCCACACCTTTGGATACCTTCCAGTGAACAAGGATCATGGTGATCCATCTTTAGCCTCTCATCCCTTTCCTGTCAGTTGCTGAACTTGCAGGTCTCTCCAAAGATCTAATTCTGCATCCGAATCATGTGCCATGATCTGGTCAGAGATTCCCGAGCCCATTCCCTGTAGATACTGGGAAACTGCATGGTACGTGGGATCTGGTGTGGATCTGGTATGGTGGAGCCACCGTCCTGCTGACCTGCTCAGACCCAACCAGCCGTCAGTCCTCGTCTGTTCCCTTGTCCCTCCCTGTGACCCAGGCGAGGTGGATTTGGTGTGTCAGGGTGTCGTCTCATGCCCTCACCTCCTCAGACTGACCTTGAGTTTTCAGCAGTGAAATCGAATTCTCCGAAGAAGTTAACCTTAAGCATGGCCCTTGCTCAAGACTTTCTGCCTTCCTGTGGGAGGGGCGACTCTCCAGGGCCAAAGAAGGGGCAGAGCCCCCTGAGGAAAGCCCCTTGGGCTTCTGCCCCATAATAGGGGGGGTTACACATAGCATCACCCTGGGACTCAAGGCCCAGGGGAGCCCCGAGATCCTTGCCTTCAATTAAACATCTGCCCTCTTCCCTCGATCCCAGGATCAGAATCTTGTGGGTTTCACCTACTCCCACACTCGCAGAGCATGTCACAATACCCTTTCGTCTGCAGTGCTTCTGCCAACTTGGATCAAAGTGGCACCTGGAAAAAGTCTCCAAGTGTAGTCTTGTAAATCTGAATGGATTCCAGCAAAACTTGGCACCCGGGGCTTCCCTGATAGCTCAGCTGGTGAAGAATCCTCCTGCAATGCGGGAAACCTGGGTTCAATCCCTAGGCCAGGAAGATCCCCTGGAGAAGGAAAAGGCTACCCATGCCAGTATTCTGGCCTGGAGAATTGCATGGACTACAGACCAGGGGGTCACAAAGAGTCAGACATGACCGAGCAACTTTGACTTTCATTTGCTAACAGTGTTGCAAAATGTCATAAGAGGAGAAAGTGGTGCTGAACATCCTTTATCTGTGAATAAGGAAGACAGTTTACAGAAGCCCAGGTGGGCATCAAGGACAAAGCTGCATTTGTGGGTCACCTCCTGGGGCCCAGGATGGACGCCACGTCTCTGTCCGTGGTCCTGACAGTCACCAGCCATTACTTCTCTCTTAGTGCTGATGACTCTTCTTAATAAAATACTTTTATTTGGTGATTTCTTTGTTTACGCAGGGTCTTCATTGCTGCTTGGGCTTTTCTCTAGTTGTGGTGTTCATGGGCTCAGTTGCTCTGTGGCATGTGGGATCTTCTAGGACCAGGGACTGAACTCATTTTTCCTGCCTTGTCAAGGTGGACTGTTTACCTCCGAGCCACCATGGAAGGTTTGGTGTTGATGACTCTTGCCCTCACTTCCCCAGGGATTTCTGGCCTGGTGGGGAAGTGGTGAGTGAGAATGTTAGGACAGGGAGACAGATAGACAGAGCCTATGGGAGTGGCCCAGCCATAAAGAACTGCAAGGCAGAGAACACTGCGGTTGCTAAGCCAGTTTTTGTTTCCTTCTTTCTCTCCAGGAATTAAGGGGAGATGTTTTCTAGGGTCACTCACATATTGTACAGAGTGGATTGGAGTCCTTATCTTGACTCCCAACTGAAATGGTTCCCTCGTGCTCCAGCCACGCTGATTCCTCCTTCAAGGCTGGCTGAATCTCCCCAGGAAGCTCTCCCTGCGTCCAGAAAGAGCTGATCATTCTGTCCTAAGCTCCTTGCAAGTTAGCTTAAATTGTCTACTGCTTTATATTATGACAATGTACCTGGCAGGGGCTCAGTGTTATTTATCTTTGTGCCCCAAACACGAGCACTGGGCCCTGAACAGACCAAGGCTCAGAAGATGTGTGCTGGGTGGGTAAACCTCTCCCCAGTACTGTACACCTGCCCAGAGCCGGGGGTCATTTCTCTCCATCTCCCCGGACACCCGCCTTGAAGACAGCAGCCCATGGGGCCCCAGTGGCAATCACCACATCGTCTGACCACCCTGCTCCAACCTTCTTGTTTCTGGGTCCCTGTGCCTAGTCTGGCCTTGCAGACCTTATTTCCCATGAACCTTCAGGTGAGGTGAAGCTACTCTTTGCCTGCCCACACAGGACACCACACAGGGGGCTCATGGAAGGGCTGGGAGTTTTCCCAAGGCCCCGTGGCTTCACTGTGGTGGAAGTGCGATTCAGATCATACAAGTTACAGTTAAACTGCTGTGTGTGTGTTTTTTTTTTTTTTTCCTTTTAGTGAGACATCCTAAATAGTCGCTGTTGTCTGGACCCTTTTCCAAAAAAGGTTATCTAATTATTTGGCCATGTTGGGTCTTAGTTGCGGTATGCAGGATCTTCATTGCCTCAGGTGGGATCTTTTGTGTGGTGCACAGACTTCTTAGCTGCAGCGTGCAAGCTGAGTGGCTCTGTGGCATGTGGGATCTTAGTTCCCCGACCAGGGATCGAACCCACGTCCCCTGCACTGCAAGATGAATTCTTAACTGCTGGGCCACCAGGGAAGTCCCTGTCTGGACCTTTGAAGATGCCTACTCTACTTTGCTGGTTGGAAAGAACTCGCTGCCCATGTCTGGTCTCTGTTGCATTCTAGCTTCTGGATATTTCCACACCCAACTTGCCCTCTCTTGAGGCTCCCCTCAAAATCTTTCTTGTGCATTTACTGTGTGCCAGGGACTCACAGGCCTGTGGGGTTGGCATGAAAGTGAAGTTGCTCAGTTGTGTCCAACTCTTCAGGACCCCAGGGACTGTAGCCTACCAGGCTTCTCCATCCATGGAATTGCCAGGCAAGAGTACTAGAGTGGGTTGCCATTGCCTTCTCCAGGGGATTCCTGACCCAAGGATCGAACCCGGGTCTCCCGCATTGTAGGCAGGCGCTTTACCGTCTGAGCCACCAGGGGTGGCCTGACTGTCCCCATTTTACAGATGGCGATCTGACTGCAGCCAGGTGAGTGGCCTGCTCCCGGTCGGAGCCAGTAAAAGCTGTGGGGTGGATCGAAGCCCGGAGCAGGCTGCCTCTTGTGGAGCTGTGTACCCTTTGGTCTGAAATCGCTCATTACCGATGTCAGGGGAACATCTGGTCGGGTATCCTAAGCAACAAATCTGCGAGAAGGAGCCCACCCTGTGATTTATTTTTCTCTGAGGTTCCCAGGATATTTTTTCCCCTCTCCTTTCAAAATGCAGTCCTGCCGTATTCCCCCCGAGGTCGTTAGCCTCAGCTCAGGTTAAAAACAGTGTTTGTGTCCATTCGTCTAATTGCACAGAAACCATCAAACCCTCATTACCATCAGCCTAATTATTTTGAAATCCAGCATATTATCCTGTTGAACAATTAGGCGAATGACAAGCCCTCGCCCCACCTGCCCAGGGACGGGAGGTAAACCAGGCAGGAGAGGAGTGGTGAGGGGGGGCTGAGGGGCTGCTTTGGGAGAAAGGGAACCGTCTACACCCGCAGGTCTGAGACAAGGGAATGAGCAGACACCCACCCACCTGCTTCTGATTATTTTCTGTCCCCAACTTGCAAAGCCACTAACGAGAGATTCAGCTTAATGAGCAGGGAGGATGGGACTCGACCGGTCGGAGGGGACATCGTTACAGAGCTGGATCCTAATTGTCAGCACTCAGCTTTCTGGGCATAAATCAAGTGCTTAGCTGGGTGTGGTAAACAGACCCGGCTGGAAGGTTTTCTAAGAAGTGTTTTAAATCTGAGTACAAACTTTTCCTTCCTGTGGCCTCCTTGCCTCTCCATGCGATGGGTTCCATTTCCAAGGCTGGGAGTGACTGAGGGA
>SJYV01008785.1:0-14609 GCA_006410875.1 Neotragus pygmaeus
CGAGGGTGGGATGATTTGGGAAAATGGCATTGAAACATGTACAATATCATATATGAAATGAATCACCAGTCCAGGTTCGATGCATGATACTGGATGCTTGAGGCTGGTGCACTCAGATGACCCAGAGGGAAGGTACGGGGAGGGAGGAGGGAGGGGGGTTCAGGATGGGGAACACGTGTACGCACCTGTGGCGGATTCATGTTGATGTATGGCAAAACCAATACAATATTGTAACGTAATTAACCTCCAATTAAAATAAATAAATTTATTTTTAAAAACAGTATGAATCACTCACTGTTCTTTGTAATGGTGATCCCCAATGAGGTGCACTTCCGTACAAGGTACTGACAAGGATTCATCTCCAATATATACAAAGAACTCATGCAACTCACTATCTAAAAACAACCAACCAATCAAAAAATTGGCCCAAGGTCTAAGACACACAGATGGCCAAGAGACATAGGAAAAGATGCTCAGCATCAACTAATTGTTCAGTTCAGTTCAGTTCAGTTGCTCAGTCACGTCTAACTCTTTGTGAACCAATAGGCTGCAGCACGCCAGGCCTCCCTGTCTATCACCATCTCCCAGAGTTGACTTAAACTCATGTCCATTGAGTCAGTGATGCCATCCAACCATCTTATCCTCTGTCGTCCCCTTCTCCCACCTTCAATTTTTCCCAGCATCAGGGTCTTTTCAAATGAGTTGATCCTTCACATCAAGTGGCCATAGTATTGGAGTTTCAGCTTCAACATCAGTGCTTCCAGTGAACACCCAGGACTGATCTCCTTTAGGCTGGACTGGGTGGATCTCCTTGCAGTCTAAGGGACTCTCAAGAGTCTTCTCCAGTTCAAAAGCATCAAATCTTCTGCGCTCAAATTTCTTTATAGTCCAATTCCCACATCCATACAGGAGAAAGGCAAATCAAAGTTACAATGAGGTGCCAATCTACACTCATCAGAATGGCCATCATCGAGAAAACCTACAAACAATAGATGCTGGAGAGGATGTGGAGAAAAGGGAGTTCTCTTGCATTGTTGATGGGAATGTAAACTGATACAGCCACTCGAAGAACAGTATGGAGATTCCTTAAAAAAAAAAAAAAACTAAAAATAGAATCACCACTACTGAACATATAGCTGAGAAAACCATGATTCAAAAAGACACATGTGCAAAGCACCATTAACAACAAGAACTCAGGATTCCCTCCACATCTGTCCTCCGCTCTCAATACTTAATAAAAAGAATGGCTACTATAGCAAGTTCTTGCTGAATTCCAGGCACAAGGTTGAGAATTTTATGGATATTATCTCACTCAGATCTCAAACAATTGAAAGAGATAAAAACTTGCCTAGGGCAGTGGGAAACTTTCTTAAACCTCAGATAACTAAAATAAAAAATGTGTAAGATATACATTTCTCTAAGAAGTAAAATTGTTTTTTAAAATATAAATTTATTTATTTTAATTGGAGGTTAATTACTTTACAATATTGTGTTGGTTTTGCCATACATCAGCATGAATTGGCCACAAGTATATACATGTTCCCCTTCCTGAACACCCCTCATTCCTCCCTCCTCATACCATCCCTCTAGGTCATCTCAGTGCACCAGCCTCAAGTATCCAGTATCATGCATCGAACCTGGACTGGCGATTCATTTCATATATGATGTTATACATGTTTCAATGCCATTCTCCCAATAGCAACTGTATTTAAGCATTCTATGAATAATTTGTAAAATAGGTTAAAACACATAAAGTATTTATAACCTTGTTTAAAATAGATAATATATAATTTTAGAATTAATATTAATATTGTTTGATTTCTTTATTTTGAACACTGAGGTGCTTTTCGTATCTTTTAGGGAAGATGGCAAAAAATCTCAGAAATTGCAGCTTTTCTGGTAATGTGAAATTCCTAATTCCATAAATTTTATCAAGTAGTGCTCTGACAAGAATATTAGAGATGTATGAATGGTAAGCGGAAAAGGCAATGGCACCCCACTCCAGTACTCGCCTGGAAAATCCCATGGACGGAGGAGCCTGGAAAGCTGCAGTCCGTGGGGTCGCTGAGCGTCGGACACGACTGAGTGACTTCACTTCCACTTTTCACTTTCATGCATTGGAGAAGGAAATGGCAACCCACTCCAGTGTTCTTGCCTGGAGAATCCCAGGGATGGGGGAGCCTGGTGGGCTGCTGTCTGTGGGGTTGCACAGAGTCAGACATGACTGAAGTGACTTCGCATAAATGGTAAGACAAATAGGCATTGCTGATTTTAAAAATCAAAAGCAAACAAACGTGTAGTCCCTAGCTTCAGGAAAGATAATGTAATCAAACATGGAAATGTAATTGAAAGCAAATATTATAACACCAGGGTTCCCAAGTGTCTCAGTGGTAAAGAATCTGCCTGCCAATGCAGAAGACACGGGTTCAATCCCTTGGTCAGAAGATCCCCTGGAGGGGGAAATGGCAACTCACCCCAAAATTCTTGCCTGGACAACCCCATAGACAGAGGAGCCTGGCAGGCTCGCTGTGAGGTCACTAAAGAATCAGACACAGGTGAGTGACTAAACAACAGCAGTATAATACTCTGTCTTTTGGAGGCAAATATAAAAGAAAAAAAGTTGTTAAAAGGATTTATCTTCTGTACATTCCAATAAATTTTGTCCTGAAATTAAACTTAACCTTAAAAAATATTAGTCTATTTAAAAAGATGAAAGAAGGTGATTGTTACCTGAAAAGAAAGTTGAACTTGAGGCAGGTTAAACATAAAGGGGTAGGTTGAATGGAGTTTTCATTTTCCTTCTATATACTTTAGGGATTTTCACTCTTTTTAATAACAGAGATGAATTAATATAACCTTCTAATAAAAACTTAAAAGAATCATTTACTTCTATTTATAAACATATTAAATACAATTAATGACATTGTTTATGAATTATATTTTTTTATTTTTCTATGTAATTATTTGTGTCCATATGTATGCTGCTGCTGCTAAGTCGCTTCAGTCGTGTCCGACTCTGTGCGACCCCACAGACGGCAGCCCACTGGGCTCCGTCATCCCTGGGATTCTCCAGGCAAGAACACTGGAGTGGGTTGCCATTTCCTTCTCCAGTCCATATGTATACAGTCGTAAAAAACCCAGACCAACTTCAGCATAACAAGGAAAGACGCTTTTGTTGGATAAATCTTGCCACCTTGTGGTGTCTAAAAATAATACTGCGCTTAAAGTGTTCACACATGTGCTCAACAAGAAGCATTGTCCTTTAGCCAGGCTCTCCTGCCCTAGTTACTTATAGAATCCATGCCCTTCCAAGTATCCACAATCTAGAATCCTCGCTTTGTAGTGTTTATTATGCTGAATAATTTAGATATATCTGCAGTTGTTTATTTTCCTGTCTCTTCTCTAAACCACAAACCCCAAGAACACTGGGTGATTTTTGCCCTGAGTCAGACATGACTGAGCGAGCACGTGTGAAGAAGTAAAGCACAGTGTTTCACACACATACACAGTGCAGTGAGCACTATATCCATGCTAATAGCACATCCACCCTCTCACATCATTGTGTGTGCATGTGTGCGTGTGTGCATGTGTGCATGTGTGTGCGTGCGTGTGTGTGCATCATGTGCGTGTGTGTGTTGAGGTCGCTTAAGGTCTGCTCTCTTGGCAAGCTTCCAATATAATATAACCATTAACCACGACCACCGCGCAGCACTTTGGGTTTCTCAAACTCATGCATCCTTCATAAGGGAAACTTCACACACTTTGACCAATATCTCCCTGCTTCCCACACCTCCCTGTCCCTGCCCTACTCACTATCTCTCTGAATTTGACTTCTTGAGATTTCACATGTAAGCGGGATCCTGCAGTGTCTGTCTTTTCACGCCTGGCCCATTTGCTCCGGATAACATCCTCCGGGGGCTTACCAGGTGGCCACAGTGACAAAGAATCCGCTTGCAAAACAGAAGACAAAAGACATTCGGGCTCAAGCTCTGGGACGGGAAGAGCCCTGAGGAGGAACCCACTCCAGTATTCTTGCCTAGGAAATCCCATGGACAGAGGAGGCTGGTGGGCTACAGCTGATGGGGTCACAATGAGTTGGACACAATTGTGCTCGGTGACTGAGCACACTATCCTCCAGATTCACACATGTTGTTGCAAAACACAGGATTCCTTTCATTCTAAAGTTACAGGTATAGTTAAAGATATATCACAACTTCTTTATCCATTCATTCATCAATGGACACTTAGAATATCCAATGTACTGATTTCATTTTCTTTGGATACATATTCAGAAATGAAATTACTGAATCATCTGGTAGTTCTGTTTTTAGAGAAACCTCCAAAGTCTATAAACCCTATGGCAATTTTCCTTCCCCAAAATGCACGAGGGTCCTTTTTCTCTACATCTTTGCTTGTTATCTCTACTCTCTTGTTATCTCTACATCTCTACTGCGCTTGTTATCTTTTGTCTTTCGGACAATAGTCATTCCAACAAGTATGAGTATTTCCATACTTCATTATGGTTTAAATTTGCACTCTCCTGATGACTAGTGATGTGGAGTATATATTTATATACCTATTGGTCATTTGTCTGTCTTCCTTCGGAAAAAAAAAGTGTCTATTCAGTCCTTTGCCCATTTTTTAAATCAACTTCTTTGATATCTTCTTCTACTAGGATGTTTGAGATCCTTCCATGTTTTGGACATTGATTCCTTATCAGATCTGATTTGCAAATGTTTTTCCAAACCCAAGTTGTCTTTTCATTATGATGATAGTTTTCTTTGCTGTGCAGAAGCATTTTGATATAGTCCACTTGTATATTTTTGCTTTTGATTTCTGGGCTTTTGGTGCCACATTCAAAAAATCATTTCCAATGTCAAGGATATTTCCCCCTATGTTTTCTTTGAGCTTTTACAGTATAAAGTATTACATTTAAGTCTCTAATCCATTTTGGGTTGACTATTGCATGTACTGTAACAGCAGGATCCTACCCATATTTCTCTTTTGCATAATTAGTCACAGCTTTTTATTATAACCCTCTCACTTTTATCTTAAAACTTAGCATTGTTAAACCTTGTAATACCTATTTTAAAATATTTCATCAATTCAGGACCTCCCCCTAAGCTAGTATAATGCTTGCTCTGTTATATCTTTGCTCTGAGTGTGTTTATGTGTGTGTATACAGAATATACACATACAAAGTTCACATGCATTGAAAATATATAAAGCATATTTGTATATATTCAGCAGCTCTCACTTTTATCTTAAAACTTAGCATTGTTAAACCTTGTAATACCTATTTTAAAATATTTCATCAATTCAGGACCTCCCCCTAAGCTAGTATAATGCTTGCTCTGTTATATCTTTGCTCTGAGTGTGTTTATGTGTGTGTATACAGAATATACACATACAAAGTTCACATGCATTGAAAATATATAAAGCATATTTGTATATATTCAGCAGCTCTCACTTTTATCTTAAAACTTAGCATTGTTAAACCTTGTAATACCTATTTTAAAATATTTCATCAATTCAGGACCTCCCCCTAAGCTAGTATAATGCTTGCTCTGTTATATCTTTGCTCTGAGTGTGTTTATGTGTGTGTATACAGAATATACACATACAAAGTTCACATGCATTGAAAATATATAAAGCATATTTGTATATATTCAGCAGCTCTCACTTTTATCTTAAAACTTAGCATTGTTAAACCTTGTAATACCTATTTTAAAATATTTCATCAATTCAGGACCTCCCCCTAAGCTAGTATAATGCTTGCTCTGTTATATCTTTGCTCTGAGTGTGTTTATGTGTGTGTATACAGAATATACACATACAAAGTTCACATGCATTGAAAATATATAAAGCATATTTGTATATATTCAGCAGCTCTCACTTTTATCTTAAAACTTAGCATTGTTAAACCTTGTAATACCTATTTTAAAATATTTCATCAATTCAGGACCTCCCCCTAAGCTAGTATAATGCTTGCTCTGTTATATCTTTGCTCTGAGTGTGTTTATGTGTGTGTATACAGAATATACACATACAAAGTTCACATGCATTGAAAATATATAAAGCATATTTGTATATATTCAGCAGATTATACCAATCAACTATCTCTCAGAGAAAAGATTCAATTTTTTTTTAAAGGCTGACCAGAAAAGAAAGCAAAGTCAATTTAATTGAGGGCAAGGACCATTATTTCCCTGAGTGCTCAGGACTATTTCCTTCCCCTTTTGGCCTCTGTCAAAAAGCACCAGGAAGCCCTGACTTTCTTTTATAAAAATTCTCTTTTACTTCTCTATCACATATTTCTAAAATTCCACAAGAATAAGATTGTATTTTTTAATAGAATATCCTTTGGGAATAGTCATGAGTTAATCATAAAATGTTTAATATTCTCTTTCAATGTGATTAGTTATTTGAGCCTTATTTTCCTCCCTCCTTGCTTCTTTCCTCTGTCTTTTATAATATCATGGGACCCTACAAGATGTAATCTCCCTAATCATCAGGAGGACCAGGTTCTTAATATTGCACTTCTACCTCCATGACCTTAAGCCAATCAATTCTTTATTTATTAGTTCCCTCATCTCACAAACAGAAGGATCAGCCCTGATTATTGCTAAGGCAATTTTCACTTCTAACATTTCTGGGATTCAGAAAAACTTTGAATGAGTTTCAAACCTGAGCAATCAGCAGTCAAATCTTTGGAGAAGCTATTACAGCAAAAAACTAACAAGTTTTTCATCCCAATGTGAGACAGATTCCAAGACCCAATATATTAACTAATCTTCTCTCTAACAAGATGCTTTGGGCATTATTAAGACTGATTGAGTGTTCAGAGATGGGCGATTACTAACATTGAAATAAATTATTTGCCTCACTCCTAAACAAGTTTCAGAGGAACTAATTAAAGAAGGCAGTTTTAAATAAGAAAACTTCTTGGGTGATAATTGCTCTTCAACTCTGAAATGTAGCTCTTGAGGNGATGGGCGATTACTAACGTTGAAATAAATTATTTGCCTCACTCCTAAACAAGTTTCAGAGGAACTAATTAAAGAAGGCAGTTTTAAATAAGAAAACTTCTTGGGTGATAATTGCTCTTCAACTCTGAAATGTAGCTCTTGAGGCCTGATACAGTGAGGCAGCAAAGAACTGACCCCAGGGGAATCACAATGCCTTTGTAAATTAACATCAGGTGTGAGGTAGCTCTTTCTAGCATTGTAAGTTTATTGACTGTTTTCCTGGTTTCTGGAAGCTAGATTGTTTGCCCTACAAAACAAACAAAAGAAAAATGTATTTCCAGTTAGCAAAAACTGGCAAAACTAGAAAATTAAATTACTTTATAAAGATCAAAAGATATAGGAAAGGCTGTAATTCAAACTCTTTGGTAGTTGAGGAACATGGGTCCTAGTCTTCAAAAGCTACACATTTTGTTATTCCCATTACATGACGTTACAGAAAAGGCAGAAATATGCAGACAGAAAAAGATCACTGATTGTCAGGGGTTTGGAAGAGGGTAGACACATAAAGCAGGAGAAGCACAGGAGATGCTACATTAGAAAAACTAAGTAAAAAGTGCACAGGATTTCTCTGTATTATTTCTTACTGCTGCTTGTGTATCTATAACTTTCTCAAATAAAAACTTAATTAAAAACAAAAGAGTGTGTGTGCCTCAGGAGGACACTTTAGCTCGGAACACCAGCTCTTGATCTTCAGCAAGTTGTCTAAGACCCCCGAGTTTCTGTTTCTTCAAGCATGGCTACGAGTTAGTGGTGCCCACAGGCAGGAGTCACATGGGGCAGTGTACGTAATGTGCCTAGAAGCTGGCAAGTGCCCAGCAAATATTATGCCTCCTTCCTGCTTAACTTTCACTACTATCGTCACCCAGGCCGTTGCACTAGCTCCTACCTGGTCGCATCCCCTCTAGACACTCTGACCATCCTGCACAAAGCCCCCTTTCCAACAGGGTAGCCCTAATGTGACAAAAATTAGCCTCTTTCTAGGAAATAATGTTCCAACTCACTAAACCAATTAGGTCATAATATGACTCCACCTATTTTTCTGTTCATATCCCATACCACTCGACTTTACCGTTCCCATAATCTCAGCTAAATGTGACCCCCTGTTTGTCACATCACCAGGTCCCTCCTTGGGTCATTCCCTTCACCTGCTATTCCTCTCACCACAGCTGGCCATCCAAATCCTACCTTCAGGCCCATCTCAAAGATCACCTCCTCCACAATGATTATTTACTGCCTAATCTAATACACAATGAATATTCCTTCCTTCTTTCCTTCCTTCCTTTGAGTTTTCATCAAACCCTGTGTTTCCTTCTTATGACTGTTAACAATTCTGTCATAAATTTTAGTCATTATACTTTAGCCATGTATTATTTGATTGAGACTTTCTTAAGGATAGAGACTATATTTTTTCTGGTTATTTGTATTAATAGCAACAATAAAGGCCAAAAAATGATAGTATTTTAACTTTAGTAAATAAGCCCTATTTTGTTGCTCAGAAACGGCTGTAATTCTATTTTATAAATGTGAAAATGAAGCCCTTCTAGGAGCAAGGTATCTGGAGGTTAAAGAAAAAATTAATGACAAATTTCAGTCTGATACTCTCCCCTTTGACTTCCTATCCGGTAAGCTTCCCAGACCAGCATCTTCTTAATCTCACTGGGACAAGCTCCCGGTTCTACACTGTCAACGTTGTCAACAGTCCGTATCCTCTCAGGATTCCCACGTAAACACTTACACATTTGCCAGAGTATTAGTTTCATCTCAATTTTACAAAACAAAGTTATGCAAAGATTATAGTCGTTTAACTTTCCCAGTCCCATCTTCTATTCTCACTGTTTTTTTTCCCACCAAAGTGTCCACAAGCCCAGAATCTCCTAAAAGCCCTTAGAAGTACCTCATCAACAGCAAAATCCATGCCATAGGGGCCTCAAGTTTAAAACCAGGTAAATCAAAGTATGAAATGAGAATGGTGAATGTGTCTTTTATACAAAGAAATACTAAGTTAAAAATTGGAAGTCTGTAAATTGGCAAGGGAATGCTTAAAGCATTGTTATTGACTGATACTGAATAATAAATATGTTAAACAGGCTTATTTTCAAATCCCAATCTCAATTAAAAATAAATAAAAGGAAAGTTACTACCCTTGAAAAGGACAATAAAGAATTAAGTGGACATTCTTAAGGGTATTCTAGGATCCTTTTCAAGTAGACATTATAAAAACATACTCATTATAAAAAGCTTAAACAATATAGAAACATAGAAAATATTTTTCAATGATCTCATCACACAAATATAACTGCTATTAAGTTAGGTGGTTATTTCTGATCTTCCTTGTTTTCAGCCTTTCTCCCCTGTTTCATGTTTTGAAAACATCTGTATAACATTTTATTTTTACTACATATTTAGCCCGAGAATGATATCTTTGCAGTTTATAAACACTTGTTTAAGACTGGCAATAGCTGAAGCAAGTGACATTAAGTAAATACCAATGCCATACAACCATTACTGCCATCCAACTCCAGAATTATTTTTTCATCATTCGAAACTAAAACCTGTACCTGTCAAACAATAACTCCATACTGTCCCCTCCCCTGCCTGCTGGTGACCACATTCTATTTTCCTTCTCTGTGAATTTGACTACTCAGCTTCCCTGCTGCTGCTGTCACTTCAGTCGTGTCCGACTCTGTGCGACCCCATAGACGGCAGCCCAACAGGCTTCCGTGTCCCTGGGATTCTCCAGGCAGGAACACTGGAGTGGGTTGCCATTTCCTTCTCCGATGCATGAAAGTGAAAGTGAAAGGGAAGTTGCTCAGTCTTAGCTTCCCAGGTGGCGATAATGGTAAAGAACTCTCCTGCCAATGCAGGAGATGTAAGAGGCGCAGGTTTGATTCCTGGGTTGGGAAGATCCCCTGGAGAAGGAAATGGCAACCCGCTCCAGGATTCTTGTCTGGAGGGTCCCATGTACAGAGGAGCCCAGCAGGCGACAGTCCATAGCATCGCACAGAGTCAGACAGAACTGAAGTGACTTAGCACAAGTACCTCACATAAGTCGAATTATACAATATTTGTCCATTTGTGTCTGGCTTATTTCACTAAACTGAATATTTTAAATTTCATTCATGTGGTAGCATGTATCAGAATCCCATTCCTTTATAAAGCTGAATAATATTCCACAATATGGATATCCGCCTGCAACACAGGAGACCCAAATTCTACTCCTGGGTTGGGAAGATCTGCTGGAGAAGGAGTAGGCTACCTACTCCAGTATTCTTGGGCTTTCCTTATTTCTCAGCTGATAAAGAATCCACCTGCAAAGTGGGAGACCTGGGTTCAATCCCTGGGTTGGGAAGATCCCCTGGAGAAGGGAAAATCTACCCACTTCAGTATTCTGCCCTGGAGAATTCCACGGACTGTACAGTCCATTGAGTCACAAAGAGTTGTACACGACTGAGCAAATTTCACTTTCATTTTTCACTATATGGATACATCTCGTTGATTAGCCACTTATTTGTCAGTGGATATTGGTGGGGGGGGCGGTTCCACATTTTTGACTATGATGAATAGTCCAGCTATCGTCAGTAACCTTCTTGGCCATGCAAGGACAAAGCAAAGATTTTCTACTGAAATTAGGATGAATATGATAATATAAAATGTTGGCTAGTTTATGAACATTCATTTCACAAATACTACTAAGCTCCTACTCTGTAGCAGGCATTCGACTAGGGGGACAGTGCTGAATGAAAACAGCTTTTTGATTAAAGTACAAAGTACCAGCATGCCTAGAAATATCAGGACAAAGACAGGGAGCTGGCCACACACACCTGGCAACCTCCTCAGTTTCCAAAGAGTGCTCTGAAGGCCTGCCCCCGGGGACCCCAAGGAGACTAACCCCGACATCCTCTGCTTCATTCTCTGCCTTGCCATCGTATGCTAATCTGGTTAATCCAGGCACCTGAACGACTGTCTCCACGGACCCATTGTGGATAAGGGCCATGGTACAGCAGGATAGATCTGTGGAGAGGCAGTCGGGCAGGAAGGGATGGACACTGTGTCTGGTGAAGTTTCCTGGCAAATACAGCTCCACCTGGGCCCCCAAATCTGTCTTCACATTCACCACAAACATGTGCACTTTTAGCTGACTTGTCATTTTACTGACATCTAAGTGAACTCTGGGAGTTGGTGATGGACAGGAAGGCTTGGTGTGCTGCGATTCATGGGGTTGCAAAGAGTCAGACAAGACTGAGTGACTGAACTAACTAACTAACTAAAGCTGCAACATGACTATCTACACCACGTGAATATTCTGCAGTTTAGACATTCCTCAGCTTCTGGAATGTGCTATATGTGAACATGAGACTGGATTTGAAATTCATTTGCATTGTAACAGGAAATCTCAACACTGTGTTTCTCAAAAGGAGAAAATGAAGAACAGCTTTAACATCATTTCTTTAAATTTAATGTCAGGTCCTCTAAGTATTTGAATGAGGCAAAAACTAAATTTCAAAGATTATGGATAAAATTGATAGGGCTTCTCTGGTGGCTCAGATGGTAAAGAATTTGCCTGCAGTGCAAGAGATTTGGGTTCGATGCTTGGGTCGGGAAGATACCCTGGAGAAGGAAATGGCAACCCACTCCAGTATTCGTCCCTAGGAAGTCCCATGAACAGAGGAGCCTGGCGGGCTACGGTCCATGGATCACAAAGAGTCTGACATGACTTAGTGACTAAACAACACCAACAAATAAAACAGATAACTGATGAGAACTGGCTACATAGCCCAGGAAACTCTACTCCATGCTCTGTGGTGAAATAAATCGGAAGAAAATCCAAAAAAGAGGAGATAACATGCATATGTAGAGCTGATTCACTTTGCTCTATAGCAGAAACCAGCAAAACAGTGAAAGCAACTATACTCCAATAAAAAAATTAAATAATTTTTTTTAATTTAAAAGATTATTCTTCAGAAATTTTTCATTGTCACTTCAACTAAAAAAGTTGAGGTAAACTGTTGAAAGCAAACTCAAGTTTTCCATTCAAAAATTTGGGAAAAAATTATTTGTAATTTTTATACAAACTCAAATCACTTTCTTATCATTTTGAATTGTATTTGTTTCATTAAAATATGATATTTGAAAATAATATAATATCCCACTTGNTGAAAGCAAACTCAAGTTTTCCATTCAAAAATTTGGGAAAAAATTATTTGTAATTTTTATACAAACTCAAATCACTTTCTTATCATTTTGAATTGTATTTGTTTCATTAAAATATGATATTTGAAAATAATATAATATCCCACTTGGATACCCCAGTCATTTCCCAGTGTCTTCAGTGTGCTGAACAATTAACATGTTTCTTCATGTTACCATGACATGAAATCTATTCAGCTCTTTGATGACTAATTATATGTGTCAATTTGGCTGGGTCACAATGTCCATCCATGGCCAAACATTATTCTAGATGATTCTGTGAGGTGTTTTGGGATAAGAATAACATTCAAATCAGTGAACTTTGAATCAGATTGCCCTCCAGAACGTGGGTGGGCATCATCTAATCAATTTAAGGCTTGAATAAAATAAAACACTGATCTTTCCTGAACAAGAGAGAATCCTGTGGCAGACTCCTTTCAGATTTGAAATTCCAGCACTGGATTTTCCTGTGTCTTCAGCTTGATGGTTGGACTTGAATTATAACATCAACTCTTTCCTGAATCTCTACCCTATAGAATTTGTACTTGCCAGCCTCCATAATATCATGAGTTCGTTACTTAAAGTAAATGCCATTCTATTTATACACACACATGCTATTGGTTCTGCTTCTCTGGAGGACCCTGACTAATACAAACACAGGTGACAACATCACTCAACTAGAGTTCCTTATGTAACAAGACACTATTCCAGTTACTTCACAAAATTAACTATTAACTACTATTATTATCATTTCCACTCTATATATGTGGTTACAGAAGCTCAGAGCTATTAAGTATAAAAGTAAGAGTATAAACCCAAGTTCTGTTTTAATGTATATGATCTTAACTAATATGTCTTAATAATATACTTCTTCTCCAGATCTGAATAAGAATAGTGTTTTTCAAACTTCAAATTCTATTAATGGGAGTAACATCACTGCGCATGGAGATTGCAGACTTCAAATTAAAAGAGGCTTGCTCCTTGGAAGAAACACTATAACAAACCTAGATAGCATATTAAAAAGGAGAAACATCAGTTTACCTACAAATGTTCGTATAGTCAAGGCTATGGTTTTTCTGGTAGTCATGTACAGATGTGAGAGTTGAACCAAAAACATGGCTAAGCACTGAAGAATTGATGCTTTTGAACTGTGATGCTGGAGAAGACTCTTGAGAGTCCCTCAGACTGCAAGGAGATCAAGCCAGTCAGTCCTAAAGGAAATCAACCCCAAATATTCATTGGAAGGATTGATGCTCAAGCTGAAGCTCCAATACTTTGGCCACCTGATGTGAAGAACTGACTTATTAGAAAAGACCCTGATGCTGGGAAAAATTGAGGGCAGGGGGATAAGGAGGCGACACAGGATGAGATGGTTGGATGGCATCACCAACTCAATGGACATGAGTTTGAGTAAACTCCAGGAGTTGGTGATGGACAGGGAGGCGTGGCGTACTGCAGTCCATCGGGTCACAAAGAGCTGGACACGACTGAGTGACTGAACTGAACTGAACTATTAAACTTTATTCCTTCTTTATTCTATTCTATTCCTTTAAACAATTCTATTCTATTCTGTCCTACAAAACTGATTTTACTAATATTCCCATTGTTGTTGTTCAGTCACTAAGTTGTATCCAACTTTTTGGAACCCCATGGAATGCAGCATGTCAAGCTTCCTGTCCTTCACTATCACTTGGAATTGGCTCAAACTCATGTCAATATATGGCCAAATCTATCAGGTTTTTTCTACAGTTATTTTAAGCTTAAAAATGCACCACTACCCCCATGTATCTTCACTGGTATTATGTTATGCTTATGTTTACCCATCATGATTTTCAAACCAAACCCCCACAAAATATCCATTAAATATATGTACCACATCTTTTTTACTCATTTATCTATTTATGAACAATTAAGTTGCTTCAATATCTAGGCTATGTAAATAACACTTCTATGAACATTAGGGTACATAAGCCTTTTCAAATAAGTGTTTTTGTTTTCTTAGGATAGATACCCAGGAGTGGAATTGTCAGATTGTATGGTAGTCCTATTTTTAATCTTTTGAGGAAACTCCATATTGTTTTTCATAGTGGTTGCTTTAATTTACATCCCCACCCACAGGCACAAAGGGTTCCCTTTTCTTCACATTTCACCAACACTTGTTATTTCTTGTCTTTTTTTAATTTGCCATTCTAACAGGCATGGGGTGATAACTCACCATGGTTTTACTCAACCATAAAAAAAAAAAAATGAAAATTTGCCATTTGTTACAACATGGATGGACCCGTAAGGTTTAATGCTTAGTGAGATGTTAGATAGAAAAAGACAAATGCTGTACATTCTCTTTCTCTCTCTCTCTCTCTCTATCACACACACACACACACACACACACACACA
>SJYV01008790.1:0-16791 GCA_006410875.1 Neotragus pygmaeus
AACAATGTCATGACTGATCAAGAATTTTTTCCACCTCTTTGCTCCACTTCTAATCAAATTCTAATTCCTCGAGTTCTCAGAAGAGGTCTCCTAATGACAGAGCCATGCATTTATTTTTTCCTCTATCACACATGAGTGTATAGACATGTAGATGCACCCTGAAACTCGCCCGATCCTACTCTACGAATCTTGGCTTCATTCTGTTTGAGCCAACTTAGGTGATGCATTCTTACCTGGACCAGTAAGAATTTCCCAGGGGATGACAAGCCTTAAACAAGAAGACCTAAGTCTGGAGCAGCAGCTCGAGGCAGCTTCTTCTAAATTGTGAGCATGTGGAAGTGAGGGAGGCACCTTAATAATTTTAGAGAAGTGCTAAGAAGGAAAGGGGTTGCCTAGATGGATGGCAGGCAACAACAGTGTCCACTACAGATCTGATGCCTGGTCCTCAGAAGATGCTCAGTGGTTAGAGGTTGGGAAGATAAATCCATCGTCTCCTCTCACTGCTCAGCATCCCTTTCCCCTTCCACATCTGTCCTCCTCTCTTGGCCTGCTCACTCTGCTGTTCCTCATACAGGACCTACTCTTATCTGGCAGTCAGCTCATAAAGACCTGCGGCTAACTCGGAAGAGATCACACTGTCCATCAAGCTGGAGGAATACACTTTTCTGGTGCAGGATGGGACATGGGAAGTGGACAGGTTCCTGGCAGTGCTGAAAACATGGCCAGTGCGTGGCTCTCTGCTCAAATTGCCACAGCTATGAACGGGGAATAATGTGTTTCCAGGAGGATAAAGGGTTGGATTCTGTCCTAACACTGAAATCCATTCCAGTTCCACATATTGATCTCAGGCTATAATTCAGTAGGGTCATACATCTTTCTGTGACCCAGGGGAGCACCAACAGCAGTGGGAATTACTCACGAATAAAGACAAATACAACCTAGTCCATTAAACCTGCAATAAAGACAAAACAGCAACAAACCAGAAACAGACAGTTTTCTAAGAATACACTTTTCAATGGATTGTGCACACAAGTGTGTTGTGGATATGTGTGCAAAAATATATAGGATTTGATTATACATTGAGGACTCTCACACTTTATAGTTTAGCGTGTTGCAAGTATTTTGGACACAAGTTCAGTTTGTAATAATCAGGACTCTTAAATACCAATATTCATGCGAGACCTAAGATCCATGGTCTAGTGTAAATATTATAACCATATTACTGAAGCCTGTGAAGGATCATATTTTATGTTATGTATCTTAATAATTAGAAAATAGCATTTTGTTTTGAAAAGAGACAAAAAAGCTCAAAGGTGTTTCTTTTACAATATATCATTGTTCTGCACCATTTATTAGAACTGTCTGTTCCTATCATCAAAGATTTTTCTGGAAACGTTTATGTGCCCACCTCAAATATTTATAGCATTCAGGCTTGAGATGATTTATTTCTATTTGCTTTTAATTTCCTCGTGTAATGTTTCAAATGACACCCCAAGTCGTTATGAATAGTTCAGTTAAATCATTGCTTCTGATTGCCTGCGTTTGACAAAGTTATGAAAACAGTAGAAATGTGAATCATCAAAGCAAAAGAAGCAGACATTCAGAGCCCGTTTCATAATCTAGTGCCCGAAGAAATGTGTACCACTGATAATAGATCAGGCAGGATGTATCAAGATCACTTAGCTGCTGAGTCATGTGAGTCCAGAAAGACATCAATGCTGATGGGTATCGAATACTTGGAAGAGTCAATATTAACTAGCCTGGCCATTTCTTTTTAGCTTTCCGTTCATTGGCAGACCTGCAAATGTGCACCAGAAAATTCACCTCCCTGGCATGTCCACATGCCTGCCTCAGACAGGCCCTTCCTGGACTGGATGTTATAGTCAGAAAAAGTCACCACCTTAGAAAACTATGTTCTCTTTCATTTGTGAGTTTCTTATTCTCTCTGCATAATCAGTGGTGTCTTTGCCTCCAAAGTAACACATGTCTATCTAGGGGAGGGGAAAAAATACTGTTGCTTGTATGTGGAATCTAAAAAAAATGGTACAAATGAACTTATTTACAAAATAGAAATAGAGTCAAAGATGTAGAACTTGGGGTAACCAACTTGGGGTTACCAAGGGGGAAAGTGGAGAGGGGCAGTAAATTGGGAGATTGGGATTGACATAATACACACTCAGTTCAGTTCAGTTCAGTTCAGTCGCTCAGTCGTGTCCGATTCTTTGCAATCCCATGAACTGCAGCATCAGGCCTCCCTGTTCATCACCAATTCCTGGAGTTCACTCAAACTCATGTGCATCGAGTGGGTGACGCCATCCAGCCATTTCATCCTCTGTCGTCCCCATCTCCTCCTGCCCTCAATCCCTCCCAGCATCAGAGTTTTTCCAGTGAGTCAACTCTTCGCATGAGGTGGCCAAAGTACTGGAGTTTCAGCTTCAGCATTAGTCCTTCCAATGAACACCCAGGACTGGTCTCCTTTAGAATGGACTGGTTGGATCTCCTTGCAGTCCAAGGGACTCTCAAGAGTCTTCTCCAGCACCACAGTTCAAAAGCATCAATTCTTTGGTGCTCAGCTTTCTTCACAGTCCAACTCTCAAATCCATACATGACCACTGGGAAAAACCATAGCCTTGACTAGATGGACCTTTGTTGGCAAAGTAATGTCTCTGGTTTTCAATATGCTATCTAGATTGGCCATAACTTTTCTTCCAAGGAGTAAGGATCTTTTAATTTCATGGCTGCAATCACCATCTGCAGTGATTTTGGAGTCCCTAAAATAAAGTCTGACACTGTTTCCACTGTTTCCCCGTCTATTTCCCATGACGTGATGGGACCAGATGCCATGATCTTCGTTTTCTGAATGTTGAGCTTTAAGCCAACGTTTTCACTCTCCTCTGTCACTTTCATCAAGAGGCTCTTTAGGTCCTCTTCACTTTCTGCCATAAGGGTGGTGTCATCTGCATATCTGAGGTTATTGATATTTTTCCCGGCAATCTTGATTCCAGCTGGTGCTTCTTCCAGCCCAGCGTTTCTCATGATGTACTCTGCATGTAAGTTAAATAAGCAGGGTGACAAGAATATATACTACTGTATATCAGATGGCTTCTCTGGTGGCTCAGTGGTAAAGAATCTACCTGCCAGTACAGGAGATGCAAGAGATTCAGGTTCAATTCTTGGGTCAGGGAGATGCCCTGGAGAAGGAAATGGCAACCCACTCCAGTATTCCTGCCTGGAGAATCCAGTGGACAGAGGACCCTGGCAGGCTGCAGTCCATGAGCAACTGAGCACGCACACATATATCAAATAGATAAATAAGAACCTACCTACTGGATAGCACAGGGAACTCTATTCAGAACTCTCTAATAACCTGTATGGAAAAAGAATCTGAAAAGTGTGGATATATGCATACATATAACTGATTCACTTTGCTGTACACCTGAAATTAGCTCAACATTGTAAATCAACTATAGGCCAATAAAAATTAATTTTAAAAAGAAACAAAAACAGTGGATAGAAACATTACAAGTTCTGTAAATAAAATAAATGCCTGGAAAATATTCAAGACCTCAGTACATTGTGGGTTATCTTGTCTTTGATGGACAGAACATGTCATTTCCTTGTTGCTTCATTTGATAATAATCCAGATATAAAAAAAAAATAAGGGGACATCTATGTGGCATTTTATAAGCTGACTACTATCAAAGGAGTAAGTCTAGTTTTGAGACAGTATATTGTGCTGTCCTGGGAGACAGCAGAAAAGCTTGGGAAGAGATGAATTTGACCCCAATTCTTTTTATTTGGCTCTAGAGAGCTTTTCCTAGAATCCTCTCTGACTTTTGCCTCTCCATTGGTAGTTCTGGGCAAGATTCATGTTATAAAATTTCCTATGAAGAGGCATGTGTCTTCCTCAAATGCATTCAAACTAATTGAATCTCACATTCTGGCACCTGGGATCCTGATGGGTTAATCCTCATAATGTTAGAGACTCAGCACCCTGAAATATGTAAACTGTCTTTAATCTTATTGGTAGTATTTTAAAGAGCTAAAGAAATATAACCATAGCCTTCATAATCTTGAGAAGAAAATTATAAAATGATATGCTATGTGAAGGAGTCATTCATCATGCAGTAAAAATTTATTCAGCACCTGCTAAATAACCATGTCCTTCCTGGCACAGGTCCACTGCCATGAACCAAACAGACAAGGTCCATTCTGCCCTCATGGTGTTGACTTTTTGGTTTTGGGGCTGGGAGTAGGGGAAAGATAACAGAGGTGGGGGAATCAATGAGAAGACTGTGGCAATAATTCCGATAAGTTCAGAATGTAGGTAATTCATTTCTAGATATATTTTGAAGTTAAATCAGTGGTATTTTCTGATGGACTAGAGGTAGGTTGTAAACCAATGAAAGGAATCAAAGATGAATCACAGAACTTGAGGGTCCACTGAATAAACGTGGTATCATAAGTGAGATGTAAAAGACCATTCTGGGAGCAGATGAAAGGATGGGTGTTTAGTTTGAAGCATATTGAATTTCAGACACATGTCAGGTATATGAGTGGAAATGCCCAGGAGTCTACTGAAGACCCTGAATATATCTCTTTGATAGATGACATTATACTATCAAGAGCCAACATTTATTGAGCGCTTAGTATACATGCATCAAGTTTGTACCAAGTACTTTAGCAACCTATAAGGACATTAATATCACTCTTCCCATTTTTTTAGATGAGAAAACTGAAATTTAGAAAGTCTAAATGCCCTTCGTGAGGATGATAACATCTATTCATCCATTATAAGAATGCAAGAACATAATACCCTCGTGACTCACAGAATTATCATCAAGATTGAGTGGCCAATGCAAAACGGTTAGCATAGTTCTTGAGATTTAATACAGACTCCAGAAAAAGAGGAGGACTTCATAATAAATAATAGGATCAGCCACACTGACAGTACCAAGTTTGGTGCCTAATATGCTACTTTTCCCTAAAAAGAGGAAAGCATGACACTTACTCCTTAATCAAGTGATCATCTCAAAGAAGACCCTTATGCATGAACTAGGCTTCCAGAACCAGTGACCCTTTGTGCCAGCTCAGCTCTTCCTTCTATCCAGCTACCAACCTGACACCAATCCCTAAGCTCCCTGAAAGTATTTTTCTTCTGTTTACAACCAGACTTATTCTTGTAACCATTCCATCATTTCTTCTCTTTTAATCCCACACCTGAGGTCTTTATTCCCTTTGTTCCCCATTTCCTGCCTGTGAAACTTGACACTGAATATGGTCCCACAAGAGCGTTAAAGAGCTGTATCTAGAGGGAATTTGATATAACAATCCAAGTGTTAGCCAGGTATGGAAGATAAGACAGCATGTATTGTTTGATCAGTGTCCTTCCCATGGTAATGGGACATAGATTCCCTGGGAAGCCTCCTCTTCTCCACATTAAGTCTTTGTTTTGGGGGAAGGAACCCTGACCTTCTGGTCATAAGCCCAAAGTTCCGCCAATCAATGCATTCATTCCCCAACCACCCATAATGATTGGTCTTGGCATCATCATGTGACCCAAGATGGGCCAATGAGACTCAACTTATTGTGTTACCCATCTATTTTGGTAGGATCTGCAACTTAGAGATTTGGGGGAGAGAAATCTGAGTAGATTAGGTGTTGGCATGTCTAATTAGGTAGGCATGTCTCTTATGCCCATGAATTTCTTTATTACACCTGCTGATGGTATATGTGTCTTAATTTTATTATTTTACTTTATGTTTTTGACTTGAGGCACAGGAGAATCTTAGTTCCCTGACCAGGGATTGAACCTGTGCCCCCTGCAGTAGAAGCGAGTTGTTTTAACCACTGTACCGCCAGGGAAGTCCCTGTGTCTTAGTTTTAATTGTCTAGTCCCAAGGGCACTTCCAGACCCTAATACTAATTACCCAAGTATAAATCCCCCTTTTGGGTAATTGGCATATCAATTGCTCCTGCTTGGGATTGTTTTTGCCCAACACTTTACATTATTTATCAATGCCAAATAAAAAATATCGTTTTCATTAAGTAACTGTTCTTTGAGGTGCTGCTCACAGCACATTAACATAAGGGTGAATTTTAGATTTAGAACTCATAAATGCCAACAAGCGATGACCTAGTTAAGCGAGCCATCTCCCCCCATGAATGAAAAACTATTCAATAACCATAAATGCAGCACAGCAGATAAGCTCCCATAAATGAAATCATTCTTAAGAGAGACAATTGGATGGAAAGATGTTCAAAGCTTTTGTTGTAAAAAAAAAAAGGGGGGTGGATTTTCAAGGCATATGAATACTTGCCAGGGGAAAGCAATCAACTTTCAGGTAAAATGCATCATAGAATGCAACAATAAGCTCCAGAATCAAGCTGTCACTGGCTTGTTTAATGAGAAGGGAGTCATTTAGAGCCCACATCCACACTACTGAAAGTGTAAAATACTGTAGAATGCAGGAGCAATTTGGTGCATGAGCGAGAAATGAATAGTGCATGAAAGAGTGTTTGNAAATGCATCATAGAATGCAACAATAAGCTCCAGAATCAAGCTGTCACTGGCTTGTTTAATGAGAAGGGAGTCATTTAGAGCCCACATCCACACTACTGAAAGTGTAAAATACTGTAGAATGCAGGAGCAATTTGGTGCATGAGCGAGAAATGAATAGTGCATGAAAGAGTGTTTGGTGGATTTGAATCTTGGCTCTGGGACAGGCTGGAACCTGAGACCATTTGCTGCAGTGCTTGCACAGAGAAAAAGTCTTCTTGAGCAACAAAACACAAAGATACTGTAAGGACCAAAAATAACTGGGTGCGTGTGCAGTTGGGGCAAATTTTGGATGACAAGACACAACAGGAGCAAAACCCCAACAGTCACTTTGGAAGAGCCAGGAGCAAAAGCTGGGTACTGGGTATGCCCTCTGCACATAGCACCAGCAAAGACGGGTGGGGCCAAACCAGCTCCGCCCCTGGTCAACCACTGGAGACACTCACCCCTTCTACCCTCACCCATGCAAGCAAGGGAACCTATCACTTGTTCTCTCTCCCTACTCTGCTGCAGCAGGGGCCCCAGTAAAACCTTGTCTGAATTTCTTGTCTGTCCTCTTATCAATTTCTATTGATTAAGGAGGCCAAGAACTCTGATCCATAACAGCTATTCCATCTATTTTTTTCTGTGACTTTTGGTAAAACACTTTCCCATTCTATATTTTAGTTTCTCACCTGTAAAATGGGACAATAATGATCCCTAAATTCAGGGGCTCATGTGAGGATTAAATAAGCTAATATGATTAATACAAAGTGCTTGGGACAGTAGGCACATGTGTGGGTACTGGCTGTTCCTGTCCACACCCTGGGCTGTGCACCAACTTCTCTATATCCCCTACTAACGGAGGCCTCCGAGGTAGGCAGCTGTTTTGGGTTTATAGTTATGTCCACGGCCCCATGGATGTTGTGGCCCAGAACTGATCCTCTATAAATATCTGTTTTGGAACTTTGAGAAAGGTAACATTTTAGGTTGTATTAGGTATCAATAATTTCAGAAAGGTGTCATATACATAGAAGGTTTCCTGANCATTCTTCTTTCTCTAAATTGCTTTGGCAATTCGAGGTTTTTTGTATTTCCATACAAATCTTGAAATTATTTGTTCTAGTTCTGTGAAAAATACCGCTGGTAGCTTGATAGGGATTGCATTGAATCTGTAGATTGCTTTGGGTAGTATACTCATTTTCACTATATTGATTCTTCCAATCCATGAACATGGTATATTTCTCCATCTATTAATGTCCTCTTTGATTTCTTTCATCAGTGTTTTATAGTTTTCGATGTATAGGTCTCTAGTTTCTTTAGGTAGGTATATTTCTAAGTATTTTATTCTTTGTTTGCAATGGTGAATGAAATTGTTTCCTTAATTTCTTTTTCTACTTTCTCATTATTAGTGTATAGGAATGCAAGGGATTTCTGAGTGTTGATTTTATATCCTGCAACTTTACTATATTCATTGATTAGCTCTAGTAGTTTTCTGGTGGAGTCTTTAGGATTTTCTATGTAGAGGATCCTGTCATCTGAAAACAGTGAGAATTTTACTTCTTCTTTTCCAATTTTGATTCCTTTAATTTCTTTTTCTGCCCTGATTACTGTGGCCAAAACCTCCAGAACTATATTGAATAGTAGCGGTGAGAGTGGGCACCCTTGTCTTGTTCCTGACTTTAGGAGAAATGCTTTCAAGTTTTTGCCATTGAGGATAATGTTTGCTGTGGGTTTCTCATATATAGCTTTAATTATGTTGAGGTATGTTCCTTCTATTCCTGCTTTCTGGAGAGTTTTTATCATAAATGGATGTTGAATTTTGTCAAATGACTTCTCGGCATCTATTGAGATAATCATATGGCTTTTATTTTTCAATTTGTTAATGTGGTGAATTGCACTGATTGATTAGCGGATATTGAAGAATCCTTGCATCCCTGGGATTAAGCCCACTTGGTCATGGTGTATGGTCTTTTTAACCCACTTCCAGCCTCAGTCAATCTGGTATCTGGTGTGTTTCTCTCAATGGACCCTCAGTGAGGTGGGGGCAAGAGGGGACGTAACCAAGTAAAGATCTCAGGCTCAGTGAAATCGAGCAGAAGTGAGTGGGACATCTGGGTTTGCTCACCGGCTGCCAGACCTCAGCTCTATTGTCTGTCCTGTGGGAATAACTGTGGTACCTCACTCAAGGGGCTGTGGCAAGCATCTGAGATGAGGCTTGTCCAGGGTTTACCTAGAGCCTCGCTGAGTAGCCGGCTGTTAGGAGGATTGGGGCGAGCCACCCGGGATCTCGGTGGAGGCTGAAGCTCAGCTCCAGTTCGGCCTCCCCTGCACCTGCCTGCCTCCTGCACGTGCCCCTCCTGCAGGCCACGTAGCCTTTCTGGCCACCCCCACCCATCCCCCCTTTCTTTGCTCCTTAATCTGTTCACTCATTGTCTGCCTCCCACTCCTGACATCCCTCCAGTTAGGAGTCTTGTCTGTTTGGCTGAACGCTGTGTGCCCAGTCCAGCACCCTGCAGGTGTCTGACCCCTGGCAGGCGCTTCAACATGAATGAATGAATGACCACTTCAGGTTCTCTGCACCTTCTGGGCTAGAAGCTTCCGTGGTTGCCCTCACAGCTCTGCCCTCACGTGGGGCCTCAGCCTCGCCCTGCCCACAGCCTCCACCCTCTGCCCAGGGCCCCACCTCTGCCTGCCTGCCTGCCCGCCCTCCTCTCCAAAGCCTGCCTTCTTTTCAGAACTTCCTCCCCCAGGAGGCCAAGCCGTTGGCAGCCCCTGCGGCTTTTTGTGTGTGGGGGCGCACGTCATGCTTGCTTTTACCTTGACTGCTGAGTTCCTGGCACCCTTACCTTTTGCACCCAGGTATGTGCCTCCCTCTCCTCGCCCTAGGCCAGGTCCTGGTAGGCCTGCCTCCACAAGAGGCAACAGAAAACCACCGCAGCCAGCTTGACCGTCATTCCCGCCTGCAGGTAGGGCTGAGGGGGGGCCTTGGCTGGCTATGACAGGTGTCCAACCATGGGCCCGACGGCATCCCCCAACCCCACTCCCCGCCTGGCTTGGGTTAGGGTTAGGGTTAGCTTCAGCAGAACCAGAACAGGGAGGAAGTTGAGCGGAAGGAGGCCCCTCCCCGCGTGGCCTGGGTCAGGCCTGATCCCAGTGGCGCTGCCCTGTCCTGCTGGCAAACACGGGCTCTGGCTCCCAGGGCTGGCCCAGGGAGGTGCTGCCAAGAGGGTCCCCTGATATCTGCAGGGCCACCACCCTGGCTGGCGGGGCACAACGGCGCGGCCCCTTGACAGTGGCAACGGGGCTGCATTGAGCTCCCAGCCCAGGACGGCAGCAACTCCCCAGCCTCCTGTCCCCCGCCCTCCCCAGCTNAGGACGTGGAAACAACCTAGATGTCCATCAGCAGATGAATGGATAAGAAAGCCGTGGTACATATACACAATGGAGTATTACTCAGCTATTAAAAAGAATACATTTGAATCAGTTCTAACGAGATGGATGAAGCTGGAGCCAATTATAGTATATATAAGTAAGCCAGAAAGAAAAACACCAATACAGTATACTAACACATATATATGAAATTTAGAAAGATAGTAATGATGACCCTGTATGCAAGACAGCAAAAGAGAGACAGATGTGTAGAGCAGACTTTTGGACTCTGAGGGAGAGGGAGAGGGTGGGAAGATTTGGGAGAATGGCATTGAAACATGTGTACTATTATGTAAGAAACAAATCGCCAGTCTATGTTTGATGCAGGATGCAGGATGCTTGGGGCTAGTGCACGGGGATGATCTGGAGGGATGATGTGGGGTCGGAGGTGGGAGGGGGGTTCATGTCTGGGAGCTCATGTACACCCGTGGCAGATTCATGTCAATGTATGCCAAAACCAATACAGTATTGTAAAGTAAAATAAAGTAAAAATTAAAAAAAACTTTTTTAATACAAAAAAAAAAAAAGGAAAAAGAACACTTTTTCACAGAGGCAAAAGCTCAAAAGCATTCAGCAGAAGTATACCTGCTCTATAGAAAATATTAGGGGAAGGCCTGCAGGAGGAATGATGTGGCGCAAGGTGGATATCTAAAACTGTACCAGAGGAGGGAGAACATGGAGGATTGTCAGTCTGAGGATATGTATACATATCTTTTCATATTTCTAGCTCTATCCCTAATTTAGAGAGAATTTAATACATTCACAGTGCATTTTCTTGGACTAAAATATTCAAATAATGCATTCAAGAGCAAATTAAGCACAGTTGTTGAGAAAATCAGTAAATTGTAATTTAACTCAAAGAAAAGTATCCCAAATAAAACAGAGAGACAAAAATGTAATAAAATATGGGAAAGTGTGTAAGAGGTAATATGGGACACAGTGAAAAGACCCTTTGTAAGTAGATACTGAAATTACTGGTAGGGGTCCTGTCTCCTGCCTAGAGCTGACTGGCAGGAGGACTCCCAGGGAGCAGAAGCTGCAGTGTGTGAGCCCCCAGCTGTGGGCGTGGAGCAGGTCAGCAGGGACGCTGGCCTCAGTACACTGGGCGGGCAGCGCTGTTGCTCGTGTTGCTTTCTGCCCTGCTTGTCTCAAGGATGGCTCTGGCTGGAGGGACCTAAGGGACCAAAGCAGAGGACACTCAGTGAGCTCCTTAAGGTAAAAGGGCAATCCTCTGGCCATACCTAGATTGGGCTGTACCAGCAAAACCGAGTGGGGTTGCCTGGATGAGATATTAGCCAGCCTCCTGGACATCAAAACAAATCTTTAGCTGTGTCAGGAGAGTGTTCTTTAAAAAAAAAAAAAAAAAAATTGGAGTACAGTTGTTCTGCAGTGTTGGGTTAGTTCCTGCTGTACAGCAAAGTGAATCAGCTGTGGCACGTGTGCTCAGTCGTGTCTAAGTCTGTGTGACCCCATTTCTGTGGAATTTTCCAGGCAAGAATACTGAAGTGGGTTGCCATTTCCTTCTCCTGGGAATCTTCTCGAGCCAGGGATCAAACCCTCATCTCTTGAGTCTCCTGCATTGGAGGGCAGATTCTTGAGTGAACTCCGAGAGATGGTAATGAACAGGGAGGCCTGGCATGCTGCGATTCATGGGATCGCAGAGTTGGACATGACTGAGCCACTGAACTGAACTGATACATAGTATCAGTGTATGTCAATTCAAATCTCCCAATTCATACTACCCCCTCCTTGGTATACATAAATTTGTTCTGTGTCTATGTTTTATTTCTGCTTGCAATAAGATCATCGATACCATTTCTATAGATTCCAAATACATGTGTTACTATACAATATTTATTTCTCTCTTTCTGCCTTACTTAACTCTGTATGACAGTCTCTAGGTCAATCCACATCTCTGTAAATGACACAATTTGTTCCTTTTTATGGCTGAGTAATATTACATTCCTTCCAAAGAACACCCAGAACTGATCTTTAGAACGGACTGGTTGGATCTCCTTGCAGTCCAAGGGACTCTCAGAAGTCTTCTCCAACACCACAGTTCAAAAGCATCAATTCTTCGGCGCTCAGCCTTCTTCACAGTCCAACTCTCACATCCAAACATGACTACTGGAAAAACCATAGCCTTGACTAGATGGACCTTAGTCAGCAAAGTAATGTCTCTGCTTTTGAATGTGCTATCTAGGTTGGTCATAACTTTTCTTCCAAGGAGTAAGCGTTTTTTAATTTCATGGCTGCAGTCACCATCTGCAGTGATTTTGGAGCCCCCAAAAATAATGTCTGACACTGTTTCCCCATCTATTTCCCATGAAGTGATGGGATCAGATGCCATGATCTTCGTTTTCTGAATGTTGAGCTTTAAGCCAACTTTTTCACTCTCCTCTTTCACTTTCATGAAGAGGCTTTTTAGTTCCTCTTCACTTTCTGCCATAAGGGTGGTGTCATCTGCATATCTGAGGTTATTGATATTTCTGTTGGCAATTTAATTNTCTGAATGTTGAGCTTTAAGCCAACTTTTTCACTCTCCTCTTTCACTTTCATCAAGAGGCTTTTTAGTTCCTCTTCACTTTCTGCCATAAGGGTGGTGTCATCTGCATATCTGAGGTTATTGATATTTCTGTTGGCAATTTAATTCCAGCTTGTGTTTCTTCCAGTCCAGTGTTTCTCATGATGTACTCTGCATATAAGTTAAATAAGCAGGGCAGTACTTTGGCCACCTCATGCGAAGAGTTAACTCATTGGAAAAGACTTTGATGCTGGGAGGGATTGGGGGCAGGAGGAGAAGGGGACAACAGAGGATAAGATGGCTGGATGGCATCACTGACTGGATGGATGTGAATCTGAGTGAACTCCGGGAGTTGGTGATGGACAGGGAGGCCTGGCATGCTGCAATTCATGGGGTCGCAAAGAGTTGGACACGACTGAGCGACTGAACTGAACTGAACTGAATATTACATTGTATATATGTATAGCATCTTCATTTTTTCCAATAAATTTATTTATTTTTTGGTTGTGTGGGGTCTTAGCTTCAGCATGCAAGATCTTCATTGCAGTATGTAGGATCTTTCCTTACATTTTGTGTGCTTAGTAATTACAGGGTGTAGACTTAGTTGCTGCACTGCAGGTGGGGTCTTAATACCCCAACCAGGGATCCAACCCAAGTCCCCTGTTTCAGAAGGTGGATTCTTAACCACTAGACCTGTTCCATATATTCTTTACAGGAGTGAGTGTGTTCACTTAGAGTGATAAAACTACAATCATCTGTTGCAGAGTCCTGGAAGCACCCCAGGGTTCTACTTGGTATAGATTTAGTTGAGAAGTCAGCAGTTGGTTTGGCAGGCACGGGAGGCATGGAACTTACAATACCTGAGACAGCAGTGGTGGAGAGACTCTTAGAATGTTTGCAACAGCAATTATTATGTAAACGTACAACAAATATTTCAGCATTTTTCAAACCAGAACAAATACACTGGAGATAAACAGCTGAAAGCTAACTTTTCCTGGAACCCATTCCTGTTTACACATCATCCTATCTTTGCTGACATCATTCACCTCCCTAATCAGCCTGTATCCTTTGGGAAGCCACATGTTCATGAGTACCTGTTTCTTGTACTCTCACAACACATGCTTGGAACATTCTCATTTCGTGACAAGTCCTACATGTTCACTGAACTGGGAGCATTGTTAAGGAAAGTCAGACAACAGAGTTGAATGACTTCTCTATACTTTCATGACATCTAATCTCAGCTCACTTCACATTTCTCCTCAACCTCTCTTTTAACTTTTGTGTTGATTCTCATCTTACTCCATTTTTTGGTCCCAAATATTTCCCATTCTTTCTTCAGCCTCCAACCAGATACATTTTGACCATAAAACTGTAAGCTTTAGGGCCACTCACCTTCCTGGGACAGTTTCAATTACTAGAAAAGGACATAGTGATGTGTTGACATAGTCACATATTTTTAAGTAAAATTTTAAAAAATAAGGTATTTTAAGAACAGTTAAAATCACAATTCTTTTTAATCATATTTGGCCTCTTTTACATTTTTGAATGTTTGCAGTTACTTTTTTGTTCAAGTTTTTTTTGTTGTTCAATTTTTTTTTGTTTGTTTGTTTTGGTAATGAGAAGATCCCCTGGAGGAGGGTATGGCAACCCACTTCAGTATTCTTGCCTGGAGAATCCCCATGGACAGAGGAGCCTGGTGGGCTACAGTCCATGGGGTCACAGAGTTGGACACCACTGGGTGACTAAGTACAATGGGACTGTTGAGTCTCTTCAAAATAATTTATTCAATAAGAACTCAGGTATAACGTTGTTGCTGTTGTTTAGACACTGTGCTGTGCCTAGTCACTCAGTGGTGTCTGACTCTTTGTGACCCCATGAACTGTAGCCCACCAGGCTCCTCTGTTCACGCGAATTCTTCAGGCAAGAATACTGAAGTAGGTTGCCATGCCCTCCTCCAGGGAATCTTCCCAACCCACGGATCAAACTTGGGACCCCATACTAAAGCCAGATTCTTTACTGTTTGAGCCACCAGGGAAGCCCAAGAATACTGTAGTGGGTAGCCTATCCCTTCTCCAGGGGAGGTTCCTTACCCAAAGATCGAATTGGGGTCTCCTGCACTGCACCACAATTCAAAAGCATCAGTTCTTCAGAGCTCAGCCTTCCTTATGGTCCAACTCTCACACCTGTACATGATTACTGGAAAAACAATAGCTTTGACTATATGAACCTTTGTCAGCAAAATGATGTCTTTGCTTTTAAATACCTTGCCTAGGTTTGTCAGAGCTTTTTTTTTCCCCAAGGAATGAGCGTCTTTTAATTTCAAGGATATGTCACCATCTGCAGTGATTTTGAACCCCAAGGAAATAAAATTAGCTACTGTTTCCACTCTTTCCCCTTGTATTTGCCATGAAGTGATGGGATTGGATGCCATGATTTTCGTTTTCTGACGATTTTCGTTTCGTTGAGTTTTAAGCCAGCTTTTTCACTCTCCTCTTTCATCAAGAGGTTCTTTAGTTCCTCTTCACTTTCTGCCATTAGAGTGATATCATCTACATATCTGAGGTTGTTGATATTTCTCCCGGCAATCTGAATTCCAGCTTATGATTCATCCACCTGGACATTTCAAGTGATTTTCTCTGCATAAAAGTTAAATAAGCAGGGTGACATTATACAGCCTTGATGAACTCCTTTCTCATTACTGACCCAGTCCATTGTTTCATGTGTGGTTCTGTTTCTTTCTGACCTGCATACAGGTTTCTCAGGAGATGGATAAAGTGGGCTGATATTCCAATCTCTTTAAGAATTTTCCACAGTTTGTTGTGATTTACACAAACACTTTAGTATAGTCAAAGAAGCAGATTTTTTTCTGGAATTCCCTTGGTTTTTCTATGAGCCAACATATGTTGCCAATTTGATCTCTGGTTCCTCTGCCCTTTCTAAACTCAGCTCATACATCTGGAAGTTCTCAGTTCATGTACTGCTAGAGCCTAGCTTGAAGGATTTGAGCATAACCTTACTAGATTGGGAAATGAGTGCAATTGTACCATAGTCTGAAGATTCTTTGACATTGCCCTTCTTTGGGATTGGAATGAAAACTGACCTTTTCCAGTCCTGAGGCATCTACTGAGTTTTCTAAACTTACTGACCTTTAACAGTATCATTTCAGATTTTAAATATTCAGCTGAAATTCAGTCACCTCCACTAGCTTTGCTCAGAGTAATGCTTCCTAAAGCCCCCTTGACTTCACACTCCAGGATGTCTGCCTCTAGGTGAGTGACCACACCATTGTGGTTGTCTGGGTCATTAAGATTTTTTTTTTTAATCGTTCTATGTATTCTTGCCACCTCTTCTTAATCTCTTCTGCTTCTGTTAGGTTCTTACTGCTTCTGTCCATTATTATGCTCATCCTTGCATGAAATGTTCCCTTGATATCTCCAATTTTTTGAAGAGATTTCTAGTCTTTCCCATTCTATTGTTTCCTGTTTCTTTGCATTGCTCATTGAAGAAGGCATTCTCTTCTCTCGTTGTTATTCTCTGGATCTTGTTGGCTATATCTTTCACATCTCTTCTTTCCTCAGCTATTTGTAAAGCCTCCTCAGACAACCACTTGGCCTTCTTGCATTTCTTTTTATTTGGGATGGTTTTGATCACTGCCTTCTGTACAATGTTACAAACCTCCATCCATGCTTCTTCAGGCATTCTGTCTACCAGATCTAATCCCTTCTGTCAGTTCAGTTCAGTCGCTCAGTTGTGTTTGACTCTTTGCAACTCCATGAATCACAGCACGCCAGGCTTCCCTGTCCATCACCAACTCCCGGAGTTCACTCAGACTCATGTCCAACGAGTTAGTGATGCCATCCAGCCATCTCATCCTCTGTCATCCCCTTTTCCTCCTGCCCCCAATCCCTCCCAGCATCACAGTCTTTTCATCACAGTCCCCCAGTGAGTCAACTCTTCACATGAGGTGGCCAAAGTATTGGAATTTCAGCTTCAGCATCATTCCTTCCAAAGAAATCCCAGGGCTGATCTCCTTCAGAATGGACTGGTTGGATCTCCTTGCAGTCCAAGGGACTCTCAAGAGTCTTCTCCAACACCACACTTCAAAAGCATCCATTCTTTGGTGCTCAGCTTTCTTCACAGTCCAACTCTCACATCCAAATATGACCACTGAAAAAACCATAGCCTTGACTAGATGGACGTTTGTTGGCAAAGCAATGTCTCTGCTTTTGAATATGCTATCTAGGTTCGTCATAACTTTTCTTCGAAGGAGTAAGCATCTTTTAATTTCATGGCTGCA
>SJYV01008796.1:0-11639 GCA_006410875.1 Neotragus pygmaeus
TCTGACTCTCTGTGATCCTATGGACTGCAACCCACCAGGCTCCTCTGCCCATGGGATTCTCCAGGCAAGATACTGGAGTGGATTGCCACTTCCTACTCCAGGGGATCCTCCTGATGCAGGGAAGCCACGTCTCCTGCGTGAGCAGGCAGGCTCTCCACCAGAAGGCCACCTGGGCTTCCCTGGTGGCTCAGGTGGTAAAGCTTCTGCCTGAAGTGCTGGAGACCTGGGTTTGATCCCTGCGTTGGGAAGACCCCCTGGAGAAGAGCATGGCAATCCACTCCAGCATTTTTGCCTGGAGAATCCCATGGGCAGAGGAGCTTGGTGAGCTACCGTCCATGGGATCACAAAGAGTCGGACACGCCTGAGGAACTAAGCACAGCACAGCACCACCTGAGAAGCCCAAAGAAGTCTGAGCACCAAAGAATGGATGCTTTTGAACTGTGGTGCTGGAGAAGACTCCTGAGAGTACCTTGGACAGCAGGGAGATAAAAAATTAAATTAAATTAAAAACAGGCAATAGTAAAGGAAATCAATCCTGAATATTCACTGGAAGGACGGATGCTGAAGCTGTAATCTTTTGGCTACCTGATGTGAAGAACAGACTCACTGGAAAAGAGCCTGATGCTGGGAGAGATTAAAGACAGGAGGAGAAGGGGATGACAGAGGATGAGATGGTTGGGTGGTATCACCAACTCAGTGGACATGAGTTTGTGCAAACTTAGGGACATAGTAAAGCACAGGGAAGCCTGGCATGCTGCGGTCCACGGGGTTGCAAAGAGTCAGGTATGACTTAGCAGCTGAACAAGAAGAGCACCTCTTTTGATCTTCAGCAAATGTTCATCAGAGTGGAACTGTTATCTGGGAAGAAATTGTGAATTAGAAAGATTAATCAATTTGCTCAAAAACACAGAGCTAAGTCATGGGAAACTTGAAATTCAAAATTAGGACCTCAGACTCAAAAATTCTTAAATGAATCCCATAGAGATATAGAGATAATCTGGACTTGGGTAGGTCATTCCAAAACCTGTAGTGCTGGAGGTAATGGAGTTGGGGGATGAGAATAGGAAAATACAGTTTTATTTGAGTGAAAGGCTCATTTGTGAGTCATGAATGACTTCTAAACGAACTTTTCATAATTTTACATCCTCCAGAGCAAAAACCAGAAATAGAATAAATTGTTCATTGCCTGAATTTTTTTGTTTTTTTAAACTGGAGGCAAGGAAGAATTTGGGATGAACTGAAGACCACTTTCTTTGTGTGTATTTGAAAATAAAATGGGATCTTTGTCTAGAGCTGAGAGTGTGGGAATCATAGCCTGATGCCCATTCCTGAAGAGCTGTGCTAAACCTTTGAGGCAGGAACAAGACAAGATGACAGCTGAAGCTCGGCCTGCTAGCTTGGAGGGTAGTTATTACGGGATGCGAAACCTATACTTTGAGAGCGCGGGTGTTTTTATGTTTCCTGCTTTGTCTTGGCTTTTTCTCTTTATTCTCTCTTTCAGAGTTAGTTAAAAGTCCTTTGGAGAATTCTAACCTGCCTCAAATATTTTAAAGGGAACTGTTCAAGACAGTGCTGGCCTATATTTGGGAAGGAATTTTGTTTTAAACCACTATAGTACTGGGTTTTGTTTTTTTTTAATTCACGTGTATTTCCATACTAAAAATGTGATATATGTTATTTGCAGGGAAGCAATGAGATAAAAGTAATACATGTGTATTATATATAGGCTTCCCAGGTGACTCTTGTGGTAAAGAATTCACCTGCCAATGCAGGAGANTCTATTTCTCATTTCTACTGTATAATCATAAGGGATTTGATTTAGGTCATACCTGAATGGTCTAGCGGTAGGTGATGGGAATGAGTAGAGTGGAGGATGAGTAGCTGCTTCTGTGCTAAGAGATAAAATAGACCAAATTAGCCACAATTCGCCTTCCAAGTCTTCCTCTTGAATGTGTTAGCATTCAACGGACCCAGGTTTCCAAAGTACTTACATCACAGAGATTCTGCCAGTGTAATTGCTGTCTACATAGGAAGGCTCATTCCTGCTGCTTCCTACTCTGATATCAACCCTAAGTCCTTAGTGCTGGGTGCTTATTCTATTGAGAAACTAAAAAACAGATCTAGTTACTTCAAAATGAAAGAAATTTTAGTAAAGATCTCTTCTGGCTCTTGTCAATGTTCTTTTAGAAGTTTACCTATTTGTGGATTAAGTAATCATAATTTTTAAAATACTGTACAGCTGTTTTTATCCTTTCAAAAGATGCTTATATGTTTAAAGTATTTTTCCCACCTTTTTGGCAAATTTTGTGATATATATTAGTAATTACTGGGAGTGCTTCAGAATCATTTATTAATAAAATATGGCATTTCCCTGGCAAGAAAAATCCCATTAGTGCTTTGCTATAAAAGTCTTATAAATGGACTTCGAAGTACTTTACCAGCTTCCGATTTTTTTTTTTTTTTGAATGACAGCCTGAATCATTAAAAACAGTCAACACTAAAATGATTTATTTTCATCTAGATAGAGATTACTTAATTTAATTAAATATGCTTTAGGCTTTGCAATTGCCACAAAGTGGTTCCTACAAACATCTAACTCATTATTTAATGCAGTTACAGCCTCAGTGGAATACTAAGAGGATACAGATTTTTAGACCTTTTAGCTCTACTTTGTAAACATCTTTAAAAATTCAAGAACTCTCTGGAAGTTTTTGTGCTGGTCTATGAAACGTCCATAGTTCCTGGTCATTTTTCATTACTTACTACACTTTCTCTCATACTTCTGCAGTTCTGATTTGCTTCCTTGCGCATGTGTTTACACCATAAAAGCTAAGAATTACTCTCACAAACATTAAGAATTGCATTTTTAGTTTTTCATGGCTTTATTTAACTCATCCTGATTCCTTTTCATTGCTGTATACAGGACCAATTTTCTTGTTTCAAAGCTTTATTTTCAAAGTTTGAAATTTAAAAAGTATCAGTTTCACAATTTAAAACTTTCCAGTTTCAAACTATGAGCATACTTCATCTCATGGAATTTCTCATATTAAATAAAAATACATTGGCACTCTTGAAAGCCTTTTTTTCCTTAATGATAAACATAAATTCCTTTCATTATCCTGTTGCTGACTTTTAGATTTCTGCAATTTGAAACCAAGGCAGGCAGATGAGCCAGAGAGATACTGGTATTAATCAGTATGGGTAGATGTCTAGGACTCTGAACTCAACCTGCACAAGTTTGAAAAACAATTTTGCTACCTTACTTGTGCAGCTACAGGAGGTCACATTTCTCCTATGTATCTCAATTTCTTCTTCTGTAAAATGTCAATTATAACAGTACTTTATAATGGCAAGTATAATAGCGCTAATAACAGTAGCACATTGTAGTAGTATATAAATGTATAATAGTACATTTATAATAGCATAAAAGTATAATAGTATGTACAATACATAATAGTATTGTATACTATACATATGGTATAATATACAATAGTGTCATAGTATATATAAAAGTATAATAGTATGAGGAGGTTACTGTAAGGAATAAGTGAGTAAATATACACAAATTATTAGCTCAGTATCTGCCATGTAGAAGCACTCAATAAATGAAGACTTTCATCGGCTCCATTTTATCTGGCACCACGTTTATCCTGGCCTTTTGTACTTCATGTACATTATGTGCGTGAAATGCACTATTTTCTGTTCTAGGCTCTACTAGTAAAGAAGCCTCTTCCACTGCAAATTTCTGAGCCCAGGTGAAGCAAAGCAGCTAAACGGAAGCCATCGCCTCCTTCCTCCCCCGGAAGAGCTGGGGAGCTGGGAGGATGTGAGAAGCCATCTTCCGCCACGTTCGCCATCTCGGGATGTAAACAAGGAATTACTGTGTGAACCGCAAAGAAAGCAGGCTGGCCCCAGATAGCTGGGTGTATGCGAAAGAAATGGTTTCGCCAAGCCTTGGCATTTGCACCTTCTCATACACAGAAGACCACTGTCCTCGTACCTGCCAATAACCTCTCCATCTTCTGACCGCCCGCCCCTCTGCACCCTTGCCTGCCTCCCCCGCCTCCTTAGCGGCAGCTCGCTCAGCGTCACTCGAGCCTTTGTCTCCGGGCTTGAGTCCTAACATTCCCACTGAGTAAAACCTAACTCTCAACTTTTAGGTCGTGCGTATTTGTTTAGTCGAAAAAATACCTTCAAAACACCTCTCCCGAGCAGTTACACTTACCCATGATGCACTTACATGCTTTGCTCAAGGTCACAGAACAGAGGCTGGTGGAGCCGGACCTCCGTGCAAGTCTAGGACAGACAGCCCAGCCTTCCCCTCTCTGACGTCCTCTGCCCAGAGGAGAGAAATCAGAAAAACCAGTCAAACCACAGATATTAGAGTCTTGCTTTGTACACTCCAAATATGCAGAAAATCTGAAATGTTTTCTAGGTGGAAAGGGAAAACCAAAGGGCAGTTGGAGATATTTTATGCTCACCTGAAAGGAGAACTTGGGGAAAGCTACTGATTTCCCTCAGCTCAACCCCTTCCCTACTACATCTTCCAAGGAACAAATGTCTTTTCATTTCCGGGATGGAGTCACCGTCCGCTGTAATTTTGGACCCCAAGAAAATAAAATCTGTCACTGCTTCTACTTTTTTCCCTTCTATTTGCCGGTTTCCCAATGGATCAGCAGGTAAAGAGTCCGCCTGCAGTGCAGGCAATGCAGAAGACTCAGGTTCGATCCCTGGGTCAGGATGATCCCCTGGAGGAAATAATGGCAACCCGCTCCAGTATTCTTGCCTGGAAAATTGCATAGACAGGGAAACCTGGTGTACTGCTGTCCATGAAGTCACAAATTGGACATGATTTCGTGACTGAACAACACAACAACAGTATCTTATAAGACAGGGTTGCACTGTGGAGCAAATTGGAGGGAAGGATAACTCTCCCAGGGAGGGTGAGGATAGAAGAAAGTTTCAAAGGAAGATAACTTTAAAGCAGGCAACACTATTCTTCAGGAGCCATCCCCCTCCCCAATACCAGAGCCCACCTGCTTTTTGGACCCTGAGGCTCTCAACTGAGGGACCAGTCCATTCCAGGCTCCCTGTAGGATGCAGGCTGCAACTTCTCCACCCCCATTTTACATATCCCATCAGAATGCAGTGTATATTCACCCATTTTCCTAAATTTGATTCACCTACACAGAGCTGTCTTGGGAAACCAAGAAATCTTACAAACTAATTTTATTCAGTATAAATAGTCATCATTAGGTTAGACGTGACTTTTCCCAAGGGCATCACTATTTCAGCACAGAAGCAAAGGACTATTGAGGTTGGAAAATAATTCGATGCTGGGAATGAGTTGTTAAAGGGGGAATTATTAGGGTCACGGGGAGTTGCTCTGCACTCCTAACTTTATTCCAAGAAGCAGCTGCTTTCTCTGCTTTGAGTGAAGTCTGCTTCTGCTCAGGGTGTGTGGAACGCCTGAGGAACAGGGAATCCTCACCTGATGATGCTGTGATGGCATTCACTTCGGAGCGGTCCGGTAGAGACCTCTGACGACCCCTTGTGCACACAGCCCCTGTGTGTGCTTGGTTTACTTTAGGGCAGAGGTTTCCACTTGGGGAAAGACAGTGATCTGAGCAAAACCAATTTCCCCCCGCTCTCCAACTGATAACACATGGCCCCCATTACAGATGCTCCTGAGTGCCTTTTCTAAATTCACACATATTTCTGCACAAAAACTAATGGCTCATTGACTCAGGAGTTGCACATGTGACAGTAGCTGGTGCCAGATGTTCCAGAGGAAAGCGGAAAGCCCCCAGGATGGAGCTAACCATCGGAAACAAAAGCACAGGGAGATGTCCGAGCTGACCCAAGGTGCGAATCCATCACAGCTCTTGAGCCAAAATGATCATGATTGTTGGCAAAACTTCATCTTGGCAAGTGCTGTTGCACACACAAATTAGGCTAAATGCATTATGAACAGTTGGTAACTATTAGCAGGGACTACACTTTTCGACAGTCTCTAACAATTTCTTCAACTCTTACCGTGTTAATAGATGTGTTAATCACCGCACTAAACAAGGCATATAATGAGATCAGTTACTGTGGCTCCTAGATGGAGAAAGGAGAACACTGGAATTATAACGGCAAAATCACACACATTTTAAGAGATGTTTTACTTAGATATCCCAATAATGAGAATTCTAGGATGTTCAAAGAAAATTTTAATAACCTACTTAGAATATAAAAGCAACAGATACAGAAATCAATCTATGTTCCTCACAGCTTTACGTATAAAGTTAGATTGGAAAAGGTGAGGAATCAGATAAATAAAATAAATTATATTCACAGGACTAACCTCTTTGTAGTTATTGAAATTAATTTTCTAAAATATATTTATGAAAAAGAGGTCACAAAAAATGTGTGCAATATGATTTAATCTGTCACCAGGCTATCATTCTAGCTAAATAAACCAGTACACTCAGACTTATGTGCACACAATCCTAGATGAATATATACCACAATATTCACAAATGCTTTACAGAAATGGAAGTGTTATATGTGTGTGTGTGTGTGTGTGTGTGTGTGTGTGTGTGTGTGTGTGTGTATATATGCATATAGTTTATTTATATAATGTTCTGTGTGCTCAGCTACTCAGTCATGTCTGACTCTCTGTGGCCCTGTGGACTGTAGCCCATGAGCTCCTCTGTCCATGGAATTTTCCAGGTAAGAATAATGGAGTGGGTTGACATTTCCCACTCCAGGGGATCTTGCTGACCCAGGGATTGAACCCAAGTCACTTGCATCTCCTGCATTGGCAGNTGGCCCTGTGGACTGTAGCCCATGAGCTCCTCTGTCCATGGAATTTTCCAGGTAAGAATAATGGAGTGGGTTGACATTTCCCACTCCAGGGGATCTTGCTGACCCAGGGATTGAACCCAAGTCACTTGCATCTCCTGCATTGGCAGGTGAATTCTTTACCACAAGAGTCACCTGGGAAGCCTATATATAATACACATGTATTACTTTTATCTCATTGCTTCCCTGCAAATAACATATATCACATTTTTAGTATGGAAACACGTGAATTAAAAAAAAACAAAACCCAGTACTATAGTGGTTTAAAACAAAATTCCTTCCCAAATATAGGCCAGCACTGTCTTGAACAGTTCCCTTTAAAATATTTGAGGCAGGTTAGAATTCTCCAAAGGACTTTTAACTAACTCTGAAAGAGAGAATAAAGAGAAAAAGCCAAGACAAAGCAGGAAACATAAAAACACCCGCGCTCTCAAAGTATAGGTTTCGCATCCCGTAATAACTACCCTCCAAGCTAGCAGGCCGAGCTTCAGCTGTCATCTTGTCTTGTTCCTGCCTCAAAGGTTTAGCACAGCTCTTCAGGAATGGGCATCAGGCTATGATTCCCACACTCTCAGCTCTAGACAAAGATCCCATTTTATTTTCAAATACACACAAAGAAAGTGGTCTTCAGTTCATCCCAAATTCTTCCTTGCCTCCAGTTTAAAAAAACAAAAAAATTCAGGCAATGAACAATTTATTCTATTTCTGGTTTTTGCTCTGGAGGATGTAAAATTATGAAAAGTTCGTTTAGAAGTCATTCGTGACTCACAAATGAGCCTTTCACTCAAATAAAACTGTATTTTCCTATTCTCATCCCCCAACTCCATTACCTCCAGCACTACAGGTTTTGGAATGACCTATNGAAGTATGGGACCAGATGCCATGATCTTAGTTTTCTGTATGTTGAGCTTTAAGCCAAGCTTTTCACTCTCATCTTTCACTTTCATCAAGAGGTTTTCTAGTTCCTCTTCACTTTCTGCCATGACAGTGGTGTCATCTGCATATCTGAGGTTACTGATATTTCTCCCAGCAATCTTAATAGTACTTTTATTAATGCCCACATTTTACTGATGAGGGAAAGGAAGTTTAAAAGCTAAGGCCTTGTCCTATGTCCCATAGGTGGTAAGCAGCAAAGCTAGTACTTGGGTCTTCCAGTGCAGAGGAGACAGTGGAAAAAAGTGAACTGCAGGGTCAGTTGATTTGGGTTCAATGTCTTGCTGTGCCCTGTGTGATGTTGTGAGAATTGCTTTCACTCCTGGTGATGGGCAACAACAACCAACTCCACGACATGACTGTAAAGGTTAAATGAGAAAAAGTGTATGAGGAGCCTGACACACAGATGGCACTCAGTTAACTCATTTGGTCACTATTTATCAAGCACTGTGCTGGGTTTTGAGGCTGCAGTGATGAGTAAGGCACAGAAGACCCCTGCCCTAAAGGAATGTGTCTTTTGATGGAGGAGACAGATAACAAGTGAACCACTCACAGATTGTGAGTAAGGAAGTTAGAAGGAAGAATAGAGTGTTATAACAGACTCATATAGGGAAACCAGCTCTGAGCAATTTGGGAAGACCTTTTAGAGGAAGTGATATTGAAACTGAAAGATGAGATGGAGCTAACCTGGAGAGGAGTTGATAATCATATCCCAAGAGAGAGGACAGCCAGTGCAAAGGGCCTGAGGCAGAAGAGAATTTGGCACATTCTAGGAATTGGTAGCAGAAGCACAGAGGACAGTGGGAGAAGAGGGGTTCAGAGAGGCAGGCAGGGGCCTGACCCNCAGCCAGTGCAAAGGGCCTGAGGCAGAAGAGAATTTGGCACATTCTAGGAATTGGTAGCAGAAGCACAGAGGACAGTGGGAGAAGAGGGGTTCAGAGAGGCAGGCAGGGGCCTGACCCTGCAGGGCCGTGTGAGCCATGGATTTTATCCTAAGCTCAATGGGAAGGCACAGAAGGCTTTTAAGCAGGATGATACGGTCCAATTTACACTCTCAAAAATCACTCCGGCTGCCAGGTAGAGATTTGAGAGGATTGAGGGCGAAAGCAGGAAGTTGTTAGAAGGTGAGTGTCTATCCAGGTTTGAACAAAGAGGTGTCAGGGGAGATGGAAAGACACAGATGGATGCAAAACGATTTGATGGTAGTAGAAACGCAAACTGCTGCTCGGCTTTTCATCACCGATCAGTGCTGTCTGGTCTCCGACTGAATTTCCAGGACTGGTAGAGCAGGCTTCACCAGTTCCACTGGGAACAAGGGGCAGTGGCTTCCAGAGATCTTCAGCTGACCTCCCTGACTGGTTACTTCCTACGCTGAGCTGAGGGTCAGGATGGCCCATTGCCCTGCCAAACGCTGTAGATCAACTGGCAGATCTTGGGACTGCGGCAGCTGACCTCGGGACCAGAGGTCAGCTAGCTGCCATCCACGCTCCTCCTGTCTGCTGGGTTAGGCCCAGGAGGCTGCAGGAAGTGGTCGGCAATGGTCCCTGCCTTCAAGGTGGCATTTTGGGGGAGCAGGTCACTCTAGAGGAGATCTCAGGAGAACACACCAGGGAGTATTATCCTGTTGTGTTTCTTTAAGTATTTGTTGTTGAAATGGAAGTTACAATCCAAGCTAATTTGAATAACAGAATCCCAGGAAAAACACCCTCTAACCACAAAAATGAATATTCAACATTCCCACCTTCTCTTCCTTGCTTCATAGGGCTGTTTCTCAGCTGCATGTTAAACGGGCCCTTCATGTGAAGCTGGCATAGTGGTAGTTTTGCAAGACAGAATGCTGCAGGGCTCAGGGGCTAAATTCGGAACAGAAGTCATTCTGGGTCCCCAGGGACCTTACAGGGACAGGCGTAGCACCACAGGAAAGACAAACAGACTGGAGAAAGTCTGGATCAAGACCATGGAAGGTGCTGAGTGAAAACGGAGTGTTTCTGACCAGCTCCCACCAGCTCAGAGGTCAAGCCAGTCCTGGCCTGGCTGGGACTCACAAGGAACCCCCCACCTCCCACCCCAGAGAGGAACATCTGATCTGTGGTGGTCTTACAGGGTAGTCCCACTAAATGACTACTGTGCACCCACAAGAGCCCCTGCAGAAAAGCCACAGGGTGTGTTTACACTGAAAACTGAAAGTTCCCTGGATCCAGTTGGTCCTTGGGAAACACTCAAGATGTGGATGCTCTGATAATCTACTTTTTCTGGCCAGACAGAGCTTCTTCATACTCTGTACACATGTTAGAGGCCTCACACTATAAGGGTTCCATGAACACAGCACTGACTTCCCCTGTCTACATGACTTTGCATTTGCCATGCCTTCTTCTTGGAATGCCTTCCCTTCCAGCTGGACTGTTGACAAGTACCTGCTCCAGGTCACCTCCACTGGCATTTCCTCTCACCTACTTCTGCCAGGTTCCCACAGAAGCTACATACTGGACTGTAATTACCTGATTTCACATCCTCCACCAAACTTAACTGTAGGTTTCCTGAGGGAATCTCTGCACCTGCAGTGCCTGGTCAGAGCCCTGACAGAGGGCTTGGGTTAAGACTTGTGTGTGAGAAGAGGAGAAAAGGAGTCAGTCTGATGGGTGACAGAATCGGGATCTCAAGAGGTCTAACTTGTCGGATCCATGAGCTTAATCCAACAGGAAGACATTTAACAGAAGTAAATGTCATATTCTGCACCTGTATTTCAAACCAGTGACTTCAACAAGGGAGAGGAGCCAAGGGTGAACAGGCTCTTTGATGAAAGGAAAGCCTAGGACTCCCCAGTGGTTGGGAATCTGCCTAGAATGTGAGGGATGCAGTTTTGGTCCCAGGCCCAGAAGCTAGGATCTCACACACAAAGTGACTGGGGCTGTGTGCCACAACTAGGGAGACCACACGCCACAGCTACTGAAGCCCCTGCCCTGGAGCCTGCCCGCTGCAAGTACGGAGCCCGCACAGCACAGCTAGAGAGTCCCTGCACTGCAACCAAAGGTTCCCTGTGACGAAATGAAGATCCTGTGTGCAGATCTAGCACCGGATGCAGTCAAATAAATAGATATCTTTTTAAAAAAGAAAAGCCTGGTGCCGTGGGCGCTGACAGTTGTGGAACAGCCTGCTGTAAACACCACCATCATCTCAGGCAGAATTAAGAGAGGTGTTGTGCCTACAACAAGGGGCAGAAATGTCCTGATGAATTCCAAAGAGATTCCAAATGATAACTGAAGAGGAACATCACAAGGAATAAGATTAAGACCTTCAGGTCTCCAAGGAGTTGGCCAAGAGAAGCAATGGGTTCTGTGGGATTTCAAAAGCAAAATAAGGCTGATGGTTGGAGGTTCAGAGTGAGAAGAAATACTGAGGGTCAAACTTGTCCTAATATGGGTGGGAGTAAGCTCCCCATTTCTGGAGGCATGTAAGCAAAGGCAGGACGGACCACTTGGCAGGGATGCTGTAGAGTCTTGCTACTTCTCTGGCCTCCTTTCCTACCTTTCTCTTCCCTGCTCCCTGTTCTCCAGACACACTAGCTTCTTTGCTATTTCCCAGCCACACCTGACTCAGGGCCTTTGAACTTACTTTCCCCCTTGCCTGGAAAGCTCCTCCCCTAGATACTGGCGTATCCCTCTCCTTCATTTCAGTCCTATTTCTGCCCATCTGTCATCTCCAGAGAGGCACATTCCCTGACTACTCCATTTAAACCAAATATCTGTTGGTTTATTGCCTTTCTCAAGATCATGGCATCTGGTCCATTCCTTCATGGCAAATAGATGGGAAAACAATGGAAACAGTGACAGACTTTATTTTCTTGGGCTCCAAAATCA
>SJYV01008797.1:0-11941 GCA_006410875.1 Neotragus pygmaeus
AAGAGTTGACTCACTGGAAAAGACTCTGATGCTGGGAGGGATTGGGGGCAGGAGGAGAAGGGGACGACCGAGGATGAGATGGCTGGATGGCATCATGGACTCAATGGACATGAGTCTGAGTGAACTCGGAGAGATGGTGATAAACAGGGAGGCCTGGCGTGCTGCAGTTCATGGGGTCGCAAAGAGTCGGACACGACTGAGCGACTGAACTGAACTGAACTGAACAGTTTGCTGTGATCCACACAGTCAAAGACTTTAGCATAGTCAGTGAAGCAGAAATAGAATTTTCTCTGGAATTGTCTTACTTTTTCTATTTCAAAGGATGCTGGCAATTTGATGGTTGGTTTCTCTGCCTTTTTGATGTCTAGCTTGGACATCTGGAAGTTCTTGGTTCATGTACTGTTGAAGATTAGCTTGAAGAATTTTGAGCATTACTTTGCTAGCATGTGAGATGAGTGCAATTTTGCAGTAGTTTAAACATTCTTTGGCATTGCCTTTCTTTGTAATTGAAAATAAAACTGATTTTTTCAGTCCTGCGGCCACTGCTGAGCTTTTCGATTTTGCTGGCATATTGAATGCAGCACCTTAACAGCATCATATTTTAGGATTTAAAATATCTCAGCTGGAATTCCATCATCCCCACTAGCTTTGTTCATAGTGATGCTTCCTAAGGCACACTTGACTTTGGACTCCAGGATGTCTGGCTCTAGGTGAGTGATCACTCCATTGTGGTTATCGGCATTGTTAAGATCTCTTTCACATAGTGCTTCTGTGTACATCATTTCATGACGTATGAAGTCAAATCACTGTACATCTTAAACTTCTACAGTGCTGTGTGTCAATTCCATTTCAGAAAAATTGGAATTAAAACATACAATAAATTTTCAGATATAAACTATCCACGAGATTACATACATACACATGTACACAGAAAAAATAAGGACTATAATTTGAAAGAATAGAATATTCTAAGAGGGATTCTGAAGTAAGTATAGTTAAAATTATAATGGAATTCAAGAGGAAATGTAAGCCAACATGGAAAAGAATAACACTATGCAAAATGCATATTTGTAAAAGAAAAAAAAATTAAAATCTAATAATGATAGACAACAAAATGCTGTAAAGCAATTATCCTTCAATAAAATAATAAATTTAAAAACATTAAATTCAACAAATGTAAGTAAAACTTTGATATAGTCAGAAAGAAAATTAGGTATTTGAAAGGTAGGAAAATATGTGAAATTACAGAGTGCAACCCAAAAAGTAAAAAGTGGAAAATAGGAAAGAGTTTGAGATATGGAAAATACAATAAGCAAGTCAAATATCCATGTAGACTTAATGTGCCCCATCAAAAATTAATATATAGAAGCCCTAACTTCCATTGTGATGGCATTTGGAGGTAGGGCCTTTGGGAAGTAATTAGATTTAGATTAGATCATTGGGTTTCAATTAGGACCCTTATAAAAGGATAAGTGCCCTTAGAATATGAGGAAGAAATATTTCACTCTCTATCTCTTCCTCCCTCCATCCCTCCCCATGTGTGTGTACTGAGAAATGCCATGTGCACACACAGTAAAAAGATAATCATCTTCAAGGTATGAAAAGGGCTCTCACTGAACTTGACTATGCTGCCATCCTGATCAGGAGCTTTTAGCCTCAAGAAATGTTAGAAAAAGACTGTCTATTGTTTAAGTGACACAATCTATGCTACAGCCCAAGCAGACTGATAGTATATCTAAAAGAAACTTAGAGAGAACAGAAACAATCAGAGAAAGAAGATTTTCTAAAACTAAAGAAATACCAGTGTTCTCAAATTGAATAAGGGTACTGATTACTGCCTATAATAAATATAAATAAATATTAAACTAGACATATTGTCGTATACCCAATATAGAACAACAATAACTAAGAAAATATTGAGAGCTTTCAAGAAACAGTTTATCTAAAAGGAACAATTAGACTTATAGTAAATTATTAACATTAATTTATTCCAGCAGACAATATAATAATATTGTCAAAGCCTTAAAGGAAAACAATTACCATCTTAGAATTATATACCAGCCAGTTTATCATTCAAGAGTAATAGTTAAATAACTAGAATTTCAGGCAGAAAATGTTTACAGAGTTTAACATTTACTGACTTTTCCTGAAAGAGATATTGAAGGCTATACTTCATTAAGAAAGATATTGAAATTCAAAGGAGGGAGTGGAAACAAGATCAATAAGGAACAAATAAACTAGAAATAAGTGGGTAAGTCTAAATAATAATGAACATTTCACAAAAGTAAAATTATCATAATAACTATGGGAGGTCATAAAGTGGAATTGAAACACTAGACATGTAAAATAAAATTGAAGATGGAAGGCTGAAAAAAATTGTGTCAAATTTTTAAAAGACCTTTCAGCTTTTTTCAGGATAATATTATAGATATTAATTGATTTGTAAAAGTTTAATCACTTGAAAGATTCAAGTTTAATATATAACTTTCAAACCAGCAGAGAATAAAAAGAATGTAATAAAGAAAATAATGAACCCAATGGAAGACAGGAAAGGATTAAAACAAAAGAGAGAGAAAACAGAGTGAGATGGCAGAAATAAGTCAAAATATATCGTAGTCACATTAAATATAACTAAACAAACTTTATATATAAAGAAAATACATTGTAACACATGAGAGTAGGATCACTAATGTTATTACAGATTTTATATAAAGTTAGACATATGGATTCCATGCAAGAAAAAAAAAATGTTGAATTGCTTTGACACCATGGATGAACCTTGAGGATATTATGCTAAGTGTAATAAGACAGAGAAATACAAATACTATATGATTTCATTTATATGTGGAACCTGAAAAATTAAACAAACAAGTAAACAAAATCAGATTCATAAATACAGAGAACAGATTGGTGGTTACCAAAAGGCAGGAGGATTGTGCAGGCTGTCATTTCAGTCATGTCCAACTCTTTGTGACCTTATGGACTGTAGCCCAACCAGGCTCCTCTGTCCATGGAATTCTCCAGGATAGAATACTGGAGTGGATTTCCATGCCCTTCTTCAGGGGGATCTTCCTGATCCAGGGATCGAACATGTGTCTCTTACATCTCCTGCACTGACAGGCAGATTCTTTACCTCTAGAACCACCTGGGAAGCCCAGGGACATTGAGGGTGGGCAAAATTGGTGAAGGGGATCAAAAGGAACAAACTACCACTTATAAAATATAAATATGTCATGAAAATGTAATGTTCAGCATGACAAGTATAGTAAATAATAGAGCATTAAATTTGTATGGTGACAGATGAAAACTAGACCTACTATGGTGATCATTTCACAATGTATATAAATGTTGAATCACTAGTTTGAACACCTAGAACTAATATAATATTGTATGTTAATTATAATTCAATTAAAAATAGGAAAGTGAAAAATTATTCACAACAGTGTTGTTTAAAACAAAAGTTGAAAATGAATGTTAACAAAGGAATCACTAAATAAGCTGTGATAAATCATGTAAGGGAATTCTGGCTAACACTTCAACTGAAGTTCAATAGGCAATAGGCATTAAACTGGAGATTTCATCAAAGCGGAGATTAAAAGAAAGTTTTAGAGTGATGTTAATTATGTTACTGTTCATGGGGTTCTCAAGAATAATGGAATGGTTTACCATTCCCTCCTCAAGTGGGCCATGTTTTGTCAGAACTCTCACTATGACACATCTGTCTTGGTGGCCCTACATGGCATGGCCCAGGCTTCATTGACTTATGTAAGCCCCTTAATCATGACAATGCTGTGATGCATGAAGAGGGTCCCAGTTTGGAAGGTGTCAAATATGATACAGAGGAAGAGTCTAGAAATAGCTCCAGAAGGAATGAAGTGGTGAAATGATGCTCAGTTGTGTATTTTTTTTTGATGGTGAAAGTAAAGTTCAGTTCCATGAAGAACAATATTGCATAGGATCCTGGGGTGTTATGCCCATGAATCAAGATAAATGGGACATGATCAACCAGGAGACGGCAAGAGTGAACATAAACATCTTAAGAATCAGTAATTTAAAGTGGATGGGAATGGGCTAATTTGATTGGGTTCATCAGTACATCTACTTCTGTGGACAAGAAGCCCTTAGAAGAAATGGAGTAGCCCTCATAGTAAAAAAAAAAAAAAAAAAAAAACTGAAATGCAGCAATTGGGTGCAATCTCAAAAACAACAGCATAATCTCGGTTCATTTTCAAGGCAAACCATACAACATCACAGTAATCAAAGTCTATGCCCCAAACACTGTTGCTGAAGAACCTAAACTTCACTGGTTCTATGAAGACCTACAACAATTTCTAGAACTAGCATCCATCCTTTTCATCATACAGAATTGGAATACAAAAGTAGAAAGCCAAGAGATACCTAGAGTAACAGTAAAGGATGGCCTTGGAGTACAAAATGAAGCAGGGCAAATGCTAACAGTTTTATCAAGAGAACATGCTGGTCATAGGAAACACCAACTTCCAATAATTCAAGAGATGACTCTACACATGGACATCACAAGATGGTCAATGTCAAAATCAGATTGATTATATTCTTTGCAGCTGAAAATAGAGAAGCTCTATACAGTCAGCAAAAACAAGACCTGGAAATGACCGTGGTTCAGATCATGAACACCTTATTGCAATCTCAGGCTTAAACTGAAGAAAGCAGGTAAAACCACTAGGCCATTCAGGTATGACATAAATCAAAGTGAAGGTGGCAAACAGATTCAAGGGATTAGATCTGGTAGGCAGAGTGCCTAAAGAACTATGGATGAAGGTTTATAACAATGTATAGGAGGCAGTGACCAAAACCAACCCCAAGAAAAAGAAATGCAAAGAGTCAAAACTGTTGTCTTAAGAGACTTTACAGTTAGGTGGGAAAAGAAGAGAACCAAAATATAAGAGAAAAAGGGAAAGGTACACCCAACTGAATGCAGAGTTCAAGAGAATAGAAAAGACAGATAAGAAAATTTCCTAAGTGAACAATGCAAAGAAATAGATGAAAATGATAGAATTGGAAATACTAGAGATATCTTCAAGAAAATTGGGGATATCAAGGGAAAATTTCATACAAGGATGAGCAGGATAAAGGACAGAAACAGTAGGGACCTAACAGAAGCAGAAGAGATGGCAAGAATACACAGAACTCTACAAAAAATTCTTAATGACCTGGATAAAAACAATGGTGTGATCACTCACCTAGAGCCAGATATCTTGGAATGTTAAGTCAAAGAGGTCTTAGGAAATATAACTAAACAAACCTAGTGGAAGTGAGGGAATTCCAGCTGAGTGATATAAAACCCTAAAAGATGATGCTGTTAAATTGCTGCACTCAATATGCCAGCAAATCTGGAAAACAGCCGTGGCCACAGGACTGGAAAAGGTCAGTTTTCATTCCAATCACAAAGAAGTGTAATGCCAAAGAATCTTCAAACTACTACACAACTGTGCTTACTTCACATGCTAGCAAAGTTATGCTCAAAATCTTTCAAGCTAGACTTCAGCAGTATGTGAACCCAAAATTTCCAGATATGCAAGCGAAATTTAGAAAAGGCAGAGGAACCAGAGATCCAACTTTCAACGTCTGTTGGATCATAGATAAAGAAAGGTAATTTCAGAAAAACAAAATCTACTTATGCTTTATTGACTATGCTAAATTCTTTGACTGTGTGGATCACAACAAAAGAAAAAATTCTTAAAGAGGTGGGAGTATCTGTTTTCTGAAAAACCTATGTTCAGTTCAAGAAGCAACAGTTAGAACTGGAATGATGGAATGATTCAAAATTGGGAAAGGAGTACATCAAGGCTGTATATTGTCACACTGCTTAATTAACTTATATGCAGAATACATCTTGTGAAATGTCAGGCTGGTTGAATCACAAGCTGGAGTCAAGATTTCCAGGAGAAATAGCAACAATTTCAGATATGCAGGTGATATCATGCTAATGGCAGGAATTGAAGAGGAACTATACAGCCTCTCAATGAGGGTGAAAGAGAAGAGTGTAAACGATGGCTTGAAATTCAACATTAAAAAATACTATGATCATGGCATCTGGTCCTAAAACTTCATGGCAAATAGAAGTGAAAAAAGTGGAAGCAGTGAAATATGTTTTATTTTCTTGGGCTCCAAATCACTACAGATGTTGGCTACAACCATGAAATAAAAAGACGGTTTCTCCTTGGAAGGAAATCTATGACAAATCTAGGCAGCATATTAGAAAGTAGAGACATCATTTTGTCGACAAAGTTCCATATAGTCAAAGCTACGATTTTCCTAGTAGTCATATACGGATGTCAGAGTTAGACCACAAAGAAGGCTGACTGCCAAAGAATTGATGGTTTTGAACTGTGGTGTTGGAGAAGACTTTTGAGGGTCCCTTGTACCACAAGGATATTATAGCTCCAATACTTTGGCCACTTGATTCAAAGAGCCAACTCATTGGAAAAGGTCTGGATGCTGGGAAAGAATGAGGGCAATAGGACTAGAGTGTGACAGAGGATGAGTGGTTGGGTAACAATACTGACTCAATNTATTATAGCTCCAATACTTTGGCCACTTGATTCAAAGAGCCAACTCATTGGAAAAGGTCTGGATGCTGGGAAAGAATGAGGGCAATAGGACTAGAGTGTGACAGAGGATGAGTGGTTGGGTAACAATACTGACTCAATGGACTTGAATTTGAGCAAACTCCAGGAGACGGTGAAGGGTAAGGAAACCTGACATACTGCAGTTCATGGGGTCATAAATAGTTGAACACAACCTGGGGACTGAACAGCAAGAAAAACAATATGTTTATGATAACAATTATTTTAAATTTCATACACATTTAATCTGAGGTGAAACCATGTGAAATGCTCAGTATTTTGATTACTAAATATAGCAATTTTATATAATTCAATCTAAATATTATATAGCTTTATGGGTACATCTATGTGTCTATGAGTTTCCCTGGTGGTTCAAATGGTAAAGAATCCACCTACAATGCAGGAGACCTTGATTCGATCCCTGGGTTGGGCAGNAGCAATTTTATATAATTCAATCTAAATATTATATAGCTTTATGGGTACATCTATGTGTCTATGAGTTTCCCTGGTGGTTCAAATGGTAAAGAATCCACCTACAATGCAGGAGACCTTGATTCGATCCCTGGGTTGGGCAGATCCCATGGAGGAAGGCATGGCAATCCACTCCAGTACTTTTGCCTGGAGAATCCCCATGGACAGATGAGGCTGGTGGGCTACAGTTCATGGTGTCACAAAGAGTCAAACATGACTGAGCAATTAAGCACAGCACAGCACATATATGTCTATGTAGCCATAGACACATGTTCATGCCTGCAGTCCATGGGGTCGCAGAGTTGGACATGACTTAGAGATGGAGCAAAAATATGTTTCTAAATTAATAGAAAAAGCTTTGAAAAGATACATATTCAAAATTGCAGACACAACAGAGGATGGTAGACTTACATGTAATATATTAAACTTTTTATGAGGAAAATATATTCTGTTATTTTATACTTAAGTTTTCAAATACTGCTTCATTACATCTATTGAGTGACTATTACAGGCAAATCACATTGCAGCAAAATTTTGGTATATTTTTAACTATTTCTATTGTCCTCTAAACAAAGAATTTTTAAGAGTTTAAATAACGTGGCCTAATAGTTTATTCCNAGAGGGGGGCTCCCGGGGGAGGGGCGTGTGTACACTGTGGCTGATTCATGGTGACGTATGGCAGAAACTCAGGCGACAGTGGAGCAGTTATCCTCCAGTTAAAAAGAAATTAAAAAATAATTTAAAAAAGAAGTCTGTGTCTTAAAGCGATCATTATGGCCCGTTGGGTAGAAATAGAAGCTCAGAGAATAGGAAAGAGGCGGTTACAATTAATAATAACACATGGAGTGAAGTGGGTGGATTCAACATATAATTTGGAGGTAAACCCCCCAGAATGGCTGATGGATGGGCTGTGGGAAAAGAGGAAAAGTGAGAAATTAACGATAATTCTCAAGGTTTCAGCTTGAATGAATCACTCTGGTGGAGGAGTAGATGGAGCCGTTGACTGAAATGAAGGCTGGAGCAGAGATGCCTGGCTTCTTCCTGAAGAGCATGTAACACCATGATCTTCGGTACCAACATCGAGGACAGTGACAGAGCATACAATATATCTAATGTAGAGCCATTTCCGAGGCCTGGATCTTCATGTAACCTTCTCAGTTAGTTGGTAATTTATTAATGGCACTGTTTACATTTGCCCTTGGATGTGTTGCTGTAATTAAAATAACTCCTGAATTTATCACTTGAGCCCAGAAGAATAAATAAAGGCTTCACATGATGGAATAAGTCTCTGTATTCTGTTCTCTTTGATGTAAACAACCACATCAAGTTTTCTGACACATATAATGTTTGACATCAGTCAGAAGAAAGATACAACAGAAATATTCCATGTTTAAAGAAGAGCTGAAAAAAAAAAGACTAAAAAAATTCCATATTGCATAAAAGAAAGAGTTAGGTTGCCACCAACGTGAAAGGAAATCAATGACACGACTTTGGAGACTCATTTCAATCTGTTGTTGACATTGTTTTCTGGGAGTAATTTTCTCAAAATGTTAACAGTATTGAGTTTGCCTATTGATTCTATTATTTTTGACCTTGCATGAGTGTGGGCTAATCTTACATGCCATAAAATTTACTTTCACAGCTAAAATTATTGTAAGACTCTGGAGGAAACTCCGATTGGGTCAGGCACCCCCCTCAGGGTTTTGATGAGGGTATAAGCAGCAATAATGAGTTATGTTGACTTCCAATACACTTTCATGTTGTTTACATTTTATTAAATGGTTTAAGCAGGGTCATCATGTAAATGATCAACATATTGACTGAAATGCTCAAGCCTAGATGGATTGAAGGCCAGAGACAGCCAACCCGACTGGCCAGCTTGAATTCGAGTCAATAACATAAATACGTATTTGGTTACAGAATCAAAGCCAACTTCATATTCATTATTCTGAAATCCCCGCTGAATAAAGAGCTGCAAAGGATACTATTGGAAGACACCTTTTCTTCTTATAGAGTCAGGCTCCCAGTTACTTCCTCTTAAAAAAAAAATCCAAATAAAACAACAAGAACAAAAAATCCAAACCGAGTGAATTCAGCAGAGTTCAGGAGAGTTTGCTGAAGACAGAGTGAATGGGAAACCAAAAGCTCTTGAATGGTTTTCCTGGGAAAAGAATAGATTTATTGTCTTTCTAAAGGGGAAGTTTGGCAGCTGTATTTTCAGAGTCTTTATGAAAAAGTCCCAGCATGCCAGTCACATCCCATCCGCTCCCCACCCTGCCCTCCCACATATCTCCATAGGAGGTCAAACCACCTGTGAAGGACACACCCCGCTCCACCCTGGCAGCTCCCCAGTCTGTCTGCAAAGACATTTCAGGATTTACTGGCACGATGCTAATGGGTTTGCCCACACATACTTTGAAGAGGATTGCTAGAGGAGTTAATTTGCCTCCTAATGATTTAATTATATGCTACAGTTCTGCTCTACAAGAATAACAATGTTCCTCTGTTTCCTGCCTGGGGTGGGGATGCTGATTTTAGAGAATTTTGGAAAAGAGTGACATTTGCTCCTCTTAGAGAGAGGCCAGTTGAGTCACTGGGGAAGAGGGGAATGTTTTTCCATGCCACAGAATAACTTTTTTTCCCACTCATCCATCACGGAGTGAGGGTAACAGAGATGACCATAATGAGATGTGCTGTGGTTTTTATTCACATTCTCTTGATTGAGCCTGTGAAGTAACAAGTTTTTATTTTCATATAAGCTCAGTGAGGCTTCTTGGCTTGCCTGATACAGAAAGTGGATGAGCTAGCTAGGAGTCCCACTGAAATCTTTTGACTCGGAAACCACCTTTCTATAGCTTAACAGGCCTTCCTCTGCCATGCAAGCTGAGCTCTTCGGAATCAGATCCTAAAACAGAATTGGAGGTTTAAGACGTTGACTGGGGTCAGTGCCTGCGGAAGGATGGGAAAGAAGCACTGCCGGGTGGCCGCAGAGGTTGCACTGAAGCCCGGCCCCGTAGGGCGAGCTCTGGGGCTAACGTCAGCTATCACAGTGTCCTGCGTCGGGCAAAAGTGGCCAGACCTTTGGCTCCCAGCTCACTGTGTCACTCCGCCTGCTGCTCAGAGGGTGTGAACTCGTGGCGGCTGGCATTCACAGCTGGAGCAGCTCCTGAGTTCACGGAGGGACAGCTGGGAGTTCACGGAGGCAGCAAGCCTTCCCCATAGGAAGAGCCCAGTGGCGCATCTCTGCCTATAGCACAGTTTCGGGTGTATCCACAGAAACCCTAATCGCCTGACAGATGCAAAGGAGGGGATAGAAACACTGAAGGCTTCTGCATCAGAATGCCTTGATTCATACCCCAAATCCACCTCTTCCTGGCTAGGCATGTTGGTAGGCTACTTGAAACCGATTGAAATTATACCCGGCATACTGGCAGCATTTGATTGAGTCATGATGAAGACTAAGAATAATTTCTGTAAAGTGTCTCTGATCAGAACCTCTGGAGAAAAGGCCCAGATTCTGGGCCACCCATCAGGCTCCCAAATGCAGATCTGATTACACCGCCTTCTGGTTGCTAGCACTGTCTTTCTGCTCTGGGGTGTCCCAAAGCACCATGAGAACACTTTGCCCAGTTGCTGGATTACCCTCTAGGTCCTTCATTGTGAATCCCCATCCCAGGGAGGCTGGGAATGCAAGAGGGGACTCGCAGACTTTGGAGTCCTATAGTCATATCACTAACGTGTTAGTCCTTCCTTGGAACTCAGTGCAGCCACCAGTCCCCAGACAAGAGTTTCTCTCCTTTGCTCTGAGCTTCAGGGGAGGCCAGGACAGCTGGGTAGAGCTTGAGGCCAGAGGTAGCTGTGCCCTTCTCGGCGTGCTCAAGATTCAGATGAGGGCAGGAGAATACTCCTGAATGTTGTTTGAGTGCTTATTATGTGATGGCTACCGAGTCATGCCTTTTATGTGAATCTCTCAGTCTTCACAGCAGCAATTTGAAAAAGGTATTATCTCTGGCCACATTTTAATGAGTAAACTGAAGAGGGCTGCAAAAGATGAGGAAATGCCTTTAGTCCCCATAGCTAGCAAATGCTGGTGCTCAGAGTTGAACCAGGGCAGTCTGACACCAGGCTCAAACTGAGAGGAGACTGGAAAAGTGGAGGAGAGTTGGCCTGCTCCCATCGGTGGAGGCTGTGAGCCCTGGCTGCCCTGCGCTGGTCTTGCTGCGGTGGGCTGCAGGTCCTTTTCTGCAGTGAAGGTTTCCTTTTCCTATTCATCCTGTTTGCCCCAGCTTGAATTTTATCTCCCTGCAGTTTAGATTCTTCCAAGATCCTGTTGTAGGTGCTTGCATGTTTGACGTGTGTGAAATAACATGCAGAATCCTAGATGGAGAGTTTCCCTGGCAATCTGTAACAGTCTTCCCTGTTCTTTGGACTTTTCCCTCTGATAACTGTCAGTTTTTAAATGTTCTCTGCCTCCATGCCTGATATCATGTGGAATTATTATCAATGTTGCTTCTTTGATGTATATCAGTTGAATTGTACTTAAACCTCATGTAAGATAATTGCTGAGTGTAGAATTCTATAGTCAGATCCTCCTAGCTTAAAAATCCTAGCCCTACTCTCTATGTGACCTGACCCATTTTTTCCAGTTTTGCTTCTCAAGCTTCTCATCTGTAAAATGGGCAAAATGTTACTTATGGAGTTGCTCAGTGAGGTAACAGATTTAAATGTCTAGTTCAGGTTCTTATTACAGTTTTCTATGCTGGCTGCAGTCCATGGGGTCGCAAAGAGTCAGACACGACTGAACGACTTCACTTTCACTTTTCACTTTTCACTTTCATGCATTGGAGAAGGAAATGGCAACCCAC
>SJYV01008800.1:9675-24573 GCA_006410875.1 Neotragus pygmaeus
GAAGGAGGTCAGCCCTGGGACTTCTTTGGAAGGAATGATGCTAAAGCTGAAACTCCAGTACTTTGGCCACCTGATATGAAGAGTTGACTCATTGGAAAAGACTCTGATGCTGGGTGGGATTGGGGGCAGGAGCAGAAGGGGACGACCGAGGATGAGATGGCTGGATAGCATCACTGACTCGATGGACATAAGTTTGAGTGAACTCCGGGAGTTGGTGATGGACAGAGAGGCCTGGCGTGCTGCATTTCATGAGGTCGCAAACATGACTGAGTGACTGAACTGAACTGAACTGAGTACAATAGTTTCTATTATAGATAGAGTTTACTTTTACTGTTAAGATAGGATTTTTCTTCAGTTTTGACACACTGTCCTAGGTTTTTTATCAAGGTAACTCCACCTTGGCTCTTTGTAATTTAAAATCTTCTTATACTGTATAAGTTACACGAACTATTCAAACTACACAAACTATTCAAACCCTGCAAGTTTCTTTCTTGGCCTGATGGCATTTTATCTAACCCAAGAATAGCTTTGTATTCAACAACAAACTTAAAGTGACCACTCTCTATTACTTAATTCTATAAGTTTTAGCCATCTCCGCTTTACAATTCCATTTATTTTCTCACTGTGTTGAGACCATGGTGCTCTGGGGTGTTCTTTCTCTGCTCTTATCTGGAAAGTATCTCCAGCATAAAACTGGGGAAACTTAGATCTCTGTCACTTCACTTTTTCTTTTAATCTTCAGTTCAGTTCAGTCTCTCAGTCGTGTCCTACTCTTTGTGACCCTGTGAATCGCAGCACGCCAAGCCTCCCTGTCCATAACCAACTCCCGGAGTTCACTCAGACTCATGTCCATCGAGTCCGTGATGCCATCCAGCCATCTCATCCACTGTCGTCACCTATTTTTGTGCTTTTCAATATTTCTCTCAAGACAACCCTAAATTCCAACCCTGGATTTACCTGTATTAGNAACTCCCGGAGTTCACTCAGACTCATGTCCATCGAGTCCGTGATGCCATCCAGCCATCTCATCCACTGTCGTCACCTATTTTTGTGCTTTTCAATATTTCTCTCAAGACAACCCTAAATTCCAACCCTGGATTTACCTGTATTAGGTATTTGTCCTTGGAATTATTTAAAATACATGACTCTCAGTTTCTTCATATTTAGACAAAAGAATAATAGAAGTGATTATAAATTTATAGGCATAAAATAACATTGTTGATAGGAATATATTAAAATATTTTAGAAAAATATGGTTAATACTGCCTAGCCCAGTACGTGGCATAAACATAGTTTATCAAAAGTTATGTTTATCTACTACATAAAACTTCTTGTCATCTAGGATTAATACTTAGGTGTGATGAATTACATCTATTTCCCCATTTCTGTAGATTTTTAAAGCACGAGTTGAGAGCTTATTATACAAACCATTTTTCTGTGATGCACTGTGCATATTTCTTAATGTTGGCAGGCAGCCCCCTCCTCCTCCCATTGGTAATTTATTTTTAAATCAATTCATGAACTGGCTTTATCTAACCAGGGAAGCTAGTGGCCTTTGGCCAAAACACATTTCTTTTTTTTCTCCCTCCTTAGGTTACTATTCCAGTTATGGCCATTTGAGAAATTCTCATTCAAAGATTTATTCAGCTTATCTGTATGAGATGGTGTGCACTTTTCCCCTCACTTGGGGTGCCAAAATACAAAGCAACTATGCCAAATGCTGTCAGTTAAGAGATTTTTTTTTTTTTTCATTTGGGTGAGAAGATTATTTTATCACAGAGACTGTGTGAGAAATGTGTAGGCAGTCTCACTCCTCTTTCTTTCTGGCAGCTCCCTATGGTAGGTGGGATCTTAGTTCGCCAATCAGCAACTACTCCCCACATTGGAAGTGCAAAATCTTAGCCAGTGAAGCAGGGGAATCTCAGCCTCACCTTGGTAAGCTCACCAAGCCCCTCTGTCTCCTTCAAACTGTCACACAGGCACAAGTCCTTCTGGTGGCAAACCAAGAGACCCACTCAGATGCTAAGCCAGCACACACCACTCCTGAACAGAACTTGAAAAGAAGGTTTCTTTCCAGTGAAGATGAACCATCTACTAAATGGTGAGTAGTACATGAAAGACGTTGGCCCTCATCTCCTGTGTGTGTTCTGTCCATAGTGGGGCTGCTCTTTTCAATCATGAGTCCAAAAAAAGTGGCTGGTAAGAAGCTTATTTTCTGTGCTTGGGCAATGTGTAATGTCTGAAACTGGCTTCCCTTGATAAGTGGTCAGCTCCTAAGCTGGCCTGCAACAGGATTAGGAGGTGCCAGGGGTAAGTGTTACATCACAAAAGTAAGAGGTGAAGAAAGCCCTATGCATTCTGTCTCCCTGACCACACTCCCAAGGCTCCTTCTAAAGTGATGGCTTTTAATGGGCCTATCCCATCAAGACAAATGAACCACATTTGGTATGTTCTTGGGAATGAACTGGGATTATTTACTGTGTTGGTGACTATATTAGACAAACGACAGAGAAATCTGGTTGTTTGGTACAGATATAAATACAAATTGCAGGGACATGTATTATGTAAACTGGTTAAAAAAAATGTTCTAAACGTGGAAATAGAGCCTCTGTTCACAGGGTTACACTTTTCAGTATAAAGGGAACAGTTACACATTTTGTGTACAGAAGTGGGAAGGGAGGGAGGTTACACTGAAGAAGATCTGTGCTGACCACAGAGGAATGACTCTGTTTATACTCCAGAGGGAATAAAGTTAACCAGCTGGACCTCAGGTGAGCAAGAAAGGTCATGTTCCTTGTGAAGGCAGAAGTTACTCAATACTCCAACTCAGTTCAACAGAACCATCATTTGATTCAAGACAAGCTGAATGTTCCATTTATGATGTGAAATATCCCATTTGCTAAATGATGGAAACTGCTTTTTAAAAACATGTGGAGGAACAATATAAATGTGGAACATATATGTAATTAGCAAATGTAAAAAGAAACAAAATGAAAATATCGCTGTTACCAGAACCCAGTCAAGAAACAGAAAATTGTCAGTTCCACAGAAACCCCACGGTCCACTTTTTTATTCACATGACCCCTTGACACAATATAAAGTTTACTGGAAAATATGTACTTTAACTGAAGAAGGTAAAGAGAAAAAAGGAAAAGAAATAAGAGAAGGAGAAGGAGGAGGTGCAAGGAGAGGAAAAGGAGGAAAAAGAAGCAAAGAAGAGATGGAGGCGGGGACAAGGCCACGTAAGGAAAATGCGGCTCACTTTCCTCAGTTGTCAGTCTGATTTGTTTTCATTCCAACACTCTTCCTGCATTTCTACCATGGACCCTGGGAGTGTGAAGCAAGACCCAGGGTTCTGTAAGTTCTTTAATTTTCTAGGTCTCTTCTGAACCAGATACTCTAAGGGCACTGAGCACCCCCAGTCTGTTGAGTACATGTGAGATAGTAATTTCATTGAAGCTACATATACCAAACATTTCTCAGAGCAAAATTAATTGCATTTGTATTTACTGGAGAAGACAATCAAATATGTGTGTGAGGAAGTAACTATGTTCAGATAGACACAACCCACAAAAGAGTGACGTGATTCTATGCCTCAGTACTCAGTACCTCAGTACTGAGGCTGGAGTGCAAAACTGTGTTTGGACCACTAAATTTAAAGCCTATTAGAGATTCCCTGTGAGTCGCATCTTCTTATAGTATAAAAAGAGCTTCCCAAGTATCTTTGTCTAAATTATACTCCCATGAATTCCATAAGCTTCCACAAGCTTCCACTTATAAACATAAGTGCCTATGTGCCAATAGGCACTAAGTTTTACTGCCTATATTGCCAAGTTTTATATTTAAAATTTCCAAAATATTGTTTTAACCATGACTTTTGTAAGATGTATGATGTTGGATTTTTAGTTTTGCAATAGCAATCTGATATCTGTCTTTGATTCAGAGAATTACATTCCTTAAAACTGTTTGGACTTCTTTCATCTGTTCTATATATTTTGATAAATAAAAAATACCCATTTTGTCACTATTTCCTTCTGATATTTGGAGTAGATATGTCTTTTTTCAACATCGTGATTATCATTAAGTTTTTGAAACACTTCTATACCTATCAAAGATAAGAATCAAATATCATATTTTGAGTTTCCCAATGTAGGACAGGATATTTAGCAGAATTTTATTCCCCCAAATCTCTTTCTACTTAGCTGTTTTTATTAATATACTATTAGACATAGTGTTAGCCTCAAAATGCTATTACTAATTTTTCTTACATTACATTCTGCTTTGCCAAGAGTAATGTTCTGCATTGGCAGTGCATGGCAACAACATTCACTCTGATGATTCAAAATAACTCTTCATTCATTTAATCAGTTGAAGTTTCTCTTCGGATAACTTTTTTCAGGATGAGACTTGGGTAGTGTAAATTGAACGCCTGCATATCTGAGAAATTGTTTCAAATGAACACTACCCGGACTAGTACAGCCTTTCGCTCTAAGAACCAGCTCAATACCCCATGTGAATGACCCTTTCTCTTCCAGCTTTTGTGGAGCAAGTAGGGTAGTGTGCCAGTCTCGATGTGGTCCCCTTGTAGATTGTCTATTTCCTTCTTTCTGCCCAAGTGACTAAAAGGTTATTCCTTCCCCGCCGCAAATCTTTAATACAAAATATGTTTTCAGAGATGTTCAGAATGTGAAATTAAAATTATATTTTCAATTTCCATAGTCAAACTTTTTGTCAGAGCAGCAAGGATGCTGCTCTGGTTATCTTGATTTTGTGGGGAAAGACTCCTGACCTTTGCCTATTTGGATCTCATCTTCCCTCTTATCATTTCTGTGCACTTGTCCCTTAGTTCTTCCTTCTGAAAAAGCTACTCAGGCATGTATTCTGCATCACTTAGCTATCCCAAATGTGAAGTTTACATTATGTTACCTCAAGGATATTGGTAACGTGTATTCATTCCTTTGCAATCTTAAGGGTTCCACCGACTTTCCCTTTCAGCTCATCCTGTGGCCTTAAAAAGTTCAACCTGTTTTCTATTGAGTGTTTTGCTCAGGTTCATAGAAACTTTCTTCTTTCACCCTATTGAAAAGGTAAATATTTTTCTAAAATGCAGTCATTTATATTTTCTCTGTATCCCTTGTTTTGTCATTTTAGAAACTATTGTTTTGGTAATTCATTGATTTTTAAATGAGAAGAGCTCTGTTTCCATCAAAAGTCAAGATATATTGTTTGCCCATCCCTTTTCTTGTTTACTTGGATGATCTCAAATCCCCTCCATCTCTAGAGTCAAGGGCCATGCTGGGGTATGCCACTCCTGGTCCAGTCCCAGAAGTCATGGGAAAGGCCCTGGTGTTTGAGAGGATCTTCTAATCTCATCATGACCTTGATTTCTGGGCCAAAAGGACATGAAGAGCTACATGCCCAGTACACAGATACATCAGATCTTCCAATTTGTATTTAATTCATTTTTTTTTTCCTCCCAGGAAACAAAGCCCCATGGCTGGGTCACTTCCTCTGACTTGGTGAATGGTATGAGGTATAATGACAGTAAGTGGGATGAATGGAGTGATGAAGATCGATGGCATCCTTTGTGTTATGTAAAACATGTTGCCTGTTCAGCAAAGGAACACCTCAGTCTGCCAAACGCACAAGTCCTGCACCTCAGAAATAGCCTTTGCCATACTGTAGATGCTGAACTCCACATCTCCTGGTAATCTGACATTTGATTCAGCTTCATCTGTCTGGAGGGAGATCACTCACACATTGGCAGTACTTCATGTTCAGTATTGTTGTCATTGTTTCCTAGATATCTGTGCTTTTCTACTTGTGATTGGAGAAGGCAATGGAAACCCATTGCAGTATTCTTGCCTGGAAAATCCCATGGATGGAGGAAGCTGGTAGGCTGCTGTCCATGGGGTCGCTAAGAATCAAACACGACTGAGCGACTTCACTTTCACTTTTCACTTTCATGCAATGGAGAAGGAAATGGCAACCCACTCCAGTGTTCTTGCCTGGAGAAACCCAGGGACGGGGGAGCCTGGTGGGCTGCCGTCTATGGGGTTGCACAGAGTTGGACACAACTGAAGTGACTTAGCAGCTGCAGCTTGTGATTATAAAATTAATATCCAACTTGTGATACTGTTGTTTCCCACCATCCATGTGGAATTGGCTACCTCCTCTGGATACACCTGGAATACACTTCTCTCCAGATAAAACAAATGAATAGCAAGAAGCCATCANTGCAGCTTGTGATTATAAAATTAATATCCAACTTGTGATACTGTTGTTTCCCACCATCCATGTGGAATTGGCTACCTCCTCTGGATACACCTGGAATACACTTCTCTCCAGATAAAACAAATGAATAGCAAGAAGCCATCAGTACATTGACCTTCCACATGACTCTGGCAGGCTTCAGGTAAAGTGCTTGTCATGCTGTCTCCTGAATTTTTCTTCTCCCAGCCCCTCTATCCCAATTCTCCCCTAGCTGTTTTTGTTTCTGCTCTGTGTTGTCTGCTCTAAGGGACATTGAATCAGGTATATGTGTGTGTATGTTAGTTGCTCAGTTGTGTCCAGTTCTTTGTGATCCCTTGGACGGTGGCCCACCAGATTCCTTTGTCCATGTTATTCACAAGGTAGGAATACTGGTGTGGGTAGCCACGTCCTTCTCTAGGGGATTTTCCCAAACCAGGGATTGAATCTGAGTCTCCACCATTGTAGGCAGATTTTTTACCATCTGAGCATCCAAGGAAACCTGCTTAAGGTCTTAGCTTCACTTGTTTTTTGTCCCTCAGCAACCTTTGTGTGGTCAAGTGCATCCATGACTTCTACATTGCCTAGAGACTCACAACTTCAAACATACACATCCAGTCCAGCTTCTGCTCAAGCATCCAGATCCTGACATCTGCCTGTAATGGACTGAATATGTTACAGGTGGACCTTCATGTCCTGACCCTTTTGGACATGTTTTTCTGAATATCTCCCATGGATAACATGTCCTATAAACTATATTTCTATTGCTTGCATTTCCTCTAAGACTTAATTGTAAAGTGATTTTAACAATTACATTAAATAATTCCAAAGAAAGTCCTTTGAAGTCTAATAGAGCATAAGATGATATTTGCTTTTACCACCCACCTAGTTTCACCAGGTAGAAGTCTCCAACTTTTCTCAAACTGCCTCCATTCTTTTTCTCCTTGCTTTCATGTCCATGCCCTGAGTATTTGAAATATGAATTACCTTGACTTCTCAGCTCCTCTTCACTGCCCTCATTGCCAGCGCTCTCGTTGGATCTTGTCATTTATCAGGTGGGCTAGGGTAGAAGTCAGGTAACAGTACTCCTGGCCCTGACCTAATGGGTTATCTCTGTGGGCGGTACATCATGTCCTGTCCAGTCTTAAGCATACTGCTGGTCTCCTGGTCCTCAGGTGACTAGAGTCCCAGCTCTACTCCTAGACACAGAGCCCAGGAGTAGGCCCTCTGTCCAGTTGTCTGCATCCAGGTGACAGTGGAGAAAAGTAGGCTCAGTGCTAAAGGCCACAAAGCACATCAGTGACTTGGGCAGATAAGCTTCAGCTCTAGGTAACAGGAACAAGATCACCCTCCAGTCTGCTGCTATAAACGAGTAGAATTTGAATAAGAGAAAAGCCTGCGGGTAACTTCCAAGTCAATGTTTAATTTCATTCACACCATTCACCTTTAAAATGGAGCGTGTAAAGCACACATGTGGCAATGGTCTGATTTTTCCTGGCACATTTAAAATGTGAAAATGAATGCCTTTATTGATTTTTGTTCACCACAAAATAAGCCATAAAACACAAATAAATCAGCCTTCCAAGCAGAGCCCATTTGCAGAGAGAAAGTGGGCTGGTTGACATAGCTCATCCATTATAGGTCCCCTCTGGGCTCTGAGTCATTTCTGAGCTTAAGTAAAACATATGGGCCAAGCTTAGAGTCCATGACAGCCCTTCTTCAACTATGATTCCACTTTTTGAGTTCCCTTTAAGTCAAAGGTCACTTCTGAGGAGTAAGCTCTCCTGACAGGAGCTCTAGGGAGCTCTCCAGAGAAGGGAACATGTGTGCTGGATCGAGCACAAAGAGAAATGTGAGGTAGACATTGCCACAGTCCTGACCACACTCATCCCTAGGAGCTGTCCTGGCCTGCATCTGATGACTCCTCTGCTTTCAATTTATCCGTTTTTCCATGCATGCACCCTGTACTCCATACCAATTAAACATTTTTTCATTCTGCCTCAAACAGGCTTCCATTTGAGTGGCTGAAATACTACCCATGTTGTAAATTAGGGGTTTACTATAAGAACTATAGCTTACACTGTGTGGGGTTGGTAGGGTAGTCTGGGCAGACTACTACATCCATTATTGACCTAAGGCTGCTCAATAGAGCAGTGTTAGAAAAACAAGAAACTGCCTGTAGACAAGGCCAAAGATCAAGGGAAACTGGGACCAGGAAGGTCACACTGGAATGTAGGTCTCCCTGTACACCTATGATGCTGTAGGCAACCTATAGTGGAACATGGCAACCTTGGCCACGTAGCTGGCCCTGCACCTGGCCTAAGCTTTGAACAAGCTGAAAGAAGAGACTCCATGGAGACCAGAGATACCATGTAGATCTGAGTTCTGCTTTCTGGCTGCCAGTTGGAATCAGGAGGCATGAACTGCATCTTTGTCCCCATCTTCAGAGCTTAAGAATATGACTGCAAAATGTCCCTTAAGGGCAACACTAACTGAGACTCCTATAGCAAGTGGAATATTGTGGCTGTGATTCCAGCCTAGCTCAGTTGACACAGTCACAGCCACCACAGGAAACCAAGGACTCAGGTTCTTCTCATGCCCTTTCACCCACATGCCTGTTTTTATATATCTGAAATTTACAATGATAATCATTAAAGTGGTAGAAAGTGGTGAGAATTTGCCCCTGGCCAACTCCCTACTGTAGGCAAGATAAAATATACCCATGACTTCCCATGTTCCCTGTTCTGGGTGATGTATTTAGGATAGCTAATCCTATGAGGTCAAGTGGGCTTTAGGAAGCATCACTACGAGCATGGCTAGTGAAAGTAATGGTATTGCAGCTGAGTTATTTCAGATCCTAAAAGATGGTGCTGTTAAAGTGCTACACTCAATGTGGCAGCAAATTTGGAAAACTCAGCAGTGGCCACAGGGCTAAAGAAGGTCAGTTTTCATCCCAATCCCAAAGAAAGACAGTGCCAAAGAGTATTCAAACTACCACACAGTTGCGCTCATGTTACACGCTAGCAAAGCAATGCTCAAAATTTTTCCAAGCTAGGCTTCAACAGTACATGAACCAAGAAATTCCAAATGTTCAAGCTGGATTTAGAAAGAAGAGGAACCAGAGATCAAATTGCTAACATCCATTCAAAATAGAAAAAGCAAGAGACTTCCAGAAAAACAACTACTTCTGCTTCATTTACTATGCCAAAGTCTTTGACTGTGTGGATCACAACAAACTGTGGAAAATTCTTCTAGAAATGGGAATACCAGAACACCTGACCTGCCTCCTGAGAAATCTGTGTGCAGGTCAAAAAGCAACAGTTGGAACCGGACATGGAACAATGGACTGGTTCCAAATTGGGAAAGCAGTACTTCAAGGTTGTATATTGTCACCCTGCTTATTTAACTTATTGCAGAGGACATCATGCAAAATGCTAGACTGCATGAATCACAAGCTGGACTCTTTGAGAACACATGGACTCTCCATAGAATTCTCTAGGCCAGAATTCTGGAGTGGGTAGTCTTTCCCTTCTCCAGGGGATCTTCCCAACCCAGGGTTTGAACTCAATTCTCCTGCATTGCGGGCAGATTCTTTACCAGCTGAGTCACAAGGAAAGCCCCAGCTATGATCAAACTAGATAGCATATTAAAAAGCAGAGATATTATTTAGCTGACAAAGATCCATCTAGTCAAAGTTATGGTTTCTCCAGTAGTCATGCATGGAAGTGAGAGTTGGACCATAAAGAAAACCAACCACCAAAGAATTGGTGCTTTTGAACTGTGTCATTGGAGAGTCCCTTGGACTACAAGGAGATCAAACAAATAATCCTAAAGGAAATCAATCCTGAATATTCATTGGAAGGACTGATGATAAAGCTTGAGCTCCAGTACTTTGGCCACCTGATGCAAATAAATGACTCCTTGGAAAAGATCCTGATGCTGAGAAAGATTGAAGGCAGGAGGTAAAGGAGACAACAGAAAATGTGATGGTTGGTTGGCATCACCAACTCAAAGGACATGAGTTTGAGCAAGCTTTGGGAGTTGGTGATGGACAGGGAAGCCAGGCATGCTGCAGTCCATGGGGTCACAAAGATTCTGACATGACTGAGTGACTGAACCAAACTGGACTGAAGTGAACTGAATTCCGCCATTTTCTTGTTATCTATAATNGACATGAGTTTGAGCAAGCTTTGGGAGTTGGTGATGGACAGGGAAGCCAGGCATGCTGCAGTCCATGGGGTCACAAAGATTCTGACATGACTGAGTGACTGAACCAAACTGGACTGAAGTGAACTGAATTCCGCCATTTTCTTGTTATCTATAATCCATCCATCAGGACAGCCAGAGTATCCTGCAGGCCTTGAGATGGACTGTGTATCAGCCAGGACCCCACAGTAAAAGAGAAATAACTCTGAGTTGTTAAATTTCTTCAGCAACCTGGGAGACAAGGCAACCTAGAGATTTATTAAGCAGGACACTGCCTCTGCCTCTAAACTCAAGGGGAAAAGGACAGAGTTGTTTGGCTGAAGCCCAGCAACCATGGGGCACTTTGAGAACTGAAGCTACTTCTGCCAACTTGCATCCATACAAGGTGGGCAGTGGTGTCTTCCTTTCTCTCTCTCTCTGCTCCAGGGCTCCCACAGAGCTTCCCAGGCCCCATGCAGATGGATCAGGAAAAAGGCAAACAGATAACTGCAGGCAAACATACCAGTTTCCCCCAGTACTGACGCTGTGCTCGATGCAGCACTAGGTAGATCCAGCAGGAGATGCCATCGCCCCTGTTCTCAGGAAGCTTGAATGTGTGAGAAATATTTTTTCTTTCTTTCTTTTTTTTTTCCAGAGAGGAACCCCAAAAAAAGGGAGTATGTGAAGGTGCTCTTGTAGCCTGTAGGAAGGCAGGAGGGGGACCTGCCTGAGCCCAGACTTTGATATCAGCCTGAGAGAAATCTCAGCTCATCCCCCAATACCAGGTAAGGTGACCTACGAATGCACCACAGATATTCATTCACTCATTCAGCTCATATTTTATTGGGCACATACTGTGTGCCAAGTATCACGTCCCTTATAATTATCTCTCCTAGGCCTAGTAATTGGAGAAGGCAATGGCATCCCACTCCAGTACTCTTGCCTGGAAACCCTCATGGATGGAGGAGCCTGGGTGGCTGCAGTCCATGGGGTCACTGAGTCAGACACGACTGAGTGACTTTACTTTCACTTTTCACTTTCATACACAGAGTCAGACACAACTGAAGTGACTTAGCAGCAGCAGCAGGCCTAGTAATTTGCTAGAACTCATAGGATTGAGAAAGCCACTATATTCATTATTATTATTTTTTTTACAGGAAAAGGACATAAATTAAAATTCACAAAGGGAAGGATGTATGAGGTAATGTCCAGGAGAAACCAGATACAAGCTTCTAGGCTCTCAGTGGAGTTGCATATTGACACAATTAATTCTCCCAGCAATTATACATGACCACACAGGTGACACACTGCTTCATGGTATTAGACTTTTTATTTGGGGGTTGTTCACCTGGTGGCTCAGACAGTAAAGAAGCTGTGGCAATGCAGAACACCTGGGTTCAATTCCTGTGTCAGGATGATCTCTCGAGAAGCAAATGGTGACCCAATCCAGTGTTCTTGCCTGGAGAATTCCATTGACAAAGGAACCTGGCATTTATAGTCCATGAGGTTGCAAAGAGTCAGAACCAACTGAGTGACTAGCACTTTCACTTTTCTTTCACATAAACATGCAGTGCTTACAAGACTGACACTGGCTACTCAACCTCCAGTCCCAGGAGAGACAAAACTGATACAGGACAGCCCAAGGCTGGAAGCAAACAAAGCAGTCTCATCAGGTCACACATTCCAAGGGCTCAAAGATTATTTCCCAGAAGATGGTCAAGGGCCAATCCTGAACCTTGGCCAATCAAGGACCAAGGCCTTACTTTGAACGTGCAGGCTTTGAGCAAGCCATACCTGCTAAACCTTTACTGCATACTCAAGTATTCCCATTTTGATCCAGTTTTTACCTGATCTCTGGTCTCTGCTGTACCTCCATGTGCTGTTTCTCTCCTGACTTCCTAGACTTGGAGTTTGCATTTAGATCACCTCACCAGAATCACTGGATTATGACTCGAGGTCTAGTGTATGATAACTTGCTATTCAGAGATACTGCCTTAAAATTGATATACATTTATTTATTCATTCAGTCACTGTTAACTAAGCATGTAGAATGTACCAAGAATTGTAAACACATTGCTTACAATAGTCAATATAATAAACCCCAATTCTGTCCTAACAAACAGTATGATCTGGTAGAGCAGGGCAAGTGAATAAGAAAATATAATATAACTGATATTTCACTAGATCGAATACTGCCCCTTAATACTTGTGTCTATCCATAACCTCAAAAATATTAACTCTATTCGGAAATAGTCTTGAAAGTGTAGTTGAGTTGAGATGTGTTCTTACAGGATTAGATTAAGCCCTAATCCAGTGTCTCATGTTCTTATTAAGGAAGAGGAAATGTGCACACAGATACACAGAGGACAGTATGGAGACAAACAGGGGAGAATTCCCTGTGATCAGGTGGGCAGATGTCAGAGCGAAATGTCTACAAGGCAAGGAAAGCTAAGAATTGACATTGACTGCCAGAAGCTGGAAGGGAGAGGGAGAATCCTGTCCTCACCCAGAGTCTTCAGGAAGAGAGTGATCCCATCCACATCTCAATTTTGGACTTCCAGCCTCCAAAGCGGAATAAAATGCATTATAAATTTCTTGGAAGTCACTAAGTTTGTGATAGCTTGCTATGGTAGCCCGCAGGAATGAATACAGATAGCACTGAATTAAAAGAGAAACAGAGCTCTGAGACATCAGAGGAGGAATGCCTGCAATCCAACTCTGGAGGCCAGAAATAAACTCCAGAGGTAGTGAGAACTTCCAGAAGTTTTATGCTATGGAGGCTGTAAATAAAAGCATACAGGGAGAGAATTCTTGACATAAGGGAGAGTATATGCAATGGCATGGAGGTAAAAGAGAACATGGCCCACTAAAGAGTCTTATAGAAAATAAAGAGAATCATATCCTGGAGTGGGAGACAAGGTTGGAAAGACTGGAGCTTCTTCTTGTGAGTGTGAACACAGTCCCTTAAGTTGTATAGATGTCATGCACCTGCATAGCTAGTCACCTGTAGGGCCTCAGAAATCAGTAACAAATCTTCTGACAGATTTGGTATCATCTCTGGTTCACACTTTACCACCCCCCCACACCCCCCAGGTCAGGGGATAACATGACCAGTAAGGAATGGTTGCAAATTCAGCCTGTTCTATAAGAATACAATGAATTTGGAACCTGTTTACAATGTTGGTGCTTCACTTGAAATCAAATCCTGCCATGGCTATTATTGATTTCCTTTCCCTCATATAGCATCATAGATTTTCTGGGCTGGCATTAAAACCCTGCAGTGTCACTGCATATGATTCAGCACCATCAGTTCTAATTAGTACTGCTGGTAACAGAAGAGCTTTACTTTTTTCGTGTGAACAGTATCAAATTCTCATTACAGGAAACCTGTCAGTGTTGCCTGACTCTTCATTTCTCTTTGTAGGCTGTTGGGCTGAGGTTTATGATTTGATAATTCTGTCATGATACTTCTTTTGAACTATGTTTTTTTTTTAATAGTTAAAATAACTGAAGATCTAAATTTATTTGAATAGAAACATCACGATAACACTAAATGTATTGATAAGTCTATATAAGTGAAGAAATAGCGATTATTTCAGTGATCTTCACCTCTGAGAATATTATTTAGTATTTACATTTATTTAGTACATTGAACTTCTGAGGAATTCCTCAGATCCACTCAATCAAATTGTTTTTTTTTTTTATTTTTAATTTTTTATACTTTATTTTACTTTACAATACTCTATTGGCTTTGCCATACATCGACATGAATTCACCACAGGTGTACATGAGCTCCCAATCCTGAATCCCCCTCCCACCTCCCACCCCACAACGTCTCTCTGGATCATCCCTGTGCACCAGCCCCAAGCATCCTGCATCCTGAATCGAACATAGACTGGTGCCTTATTTCTTACATAATAGTATACATGCTTCAATGCCATTCTCCCAAATCATCCCACCCTCTCCCTCTCAACTATGGTTTTTAAAAATATTTATTTATTTGACTGTGTAAAATTTTAATTGTGGACACTGGATCTTCGATCTTTTTTTGCGGCATGCAGAATCTTTTTAGTTGTGGTGTGTGGGCTCTAGTTCCCTGACCAGGGATCAAACTTGGGGCAACTGCATTGGGAGAATACAGTCTTAGCCTCTGGACCACCAGGGAAGTCCTGCTTGTGAATTATGTTTTAAGCAAACATATCATGACTGATGTCTTATGGTTTAAGACTCTTACTTGAATGAACAAACAAACAAGAAAACACTTGAGTTATTGCCCGGGTCCAGCTCTGGTGGATCCAAGGAATTCGAAGCGGGGACGGAGTCAGCGAGAAGAGACTTATTTATTAGAGATATAAAGAGAGATTAGGAAAGAATAGTGTAGTAGGAAAATTAGTGGAGAAAAGAGGTTGAATAACTTGGTTTATGTGAAGAACCAATAAAACTCTGAGACAAGGGGTTTGCACC
>SJYV01008801.1:0-16543 GCA_006410875.1 Neotragus pygmaeus
TGATGCTGAAGCTGAAACTTCAGTACTTTGGCCACCTCATGCGAAGAGTTTACTCATTGGAAAAGACTCTGATGCTGGGAGGGATTGGGGGCAGGAGGAGAAGGGGACGACCGAGGATGAGATGGCTGGATGGCATCACTGACTCGATGGACATGAGTCTGAGTGAACTCGAGGAGTTTGTGATGGACAGGGAGGCCTGGCGTGCTGTGATTCATGAGGTTGCAAAGAGACACGACTGAGTGACTGAACTGAACTGTTAGATTTTTCATAGATTCTTTTTATCAAGTTGAGAAAATTTATATTTTTAGGTTCCTGAGACTTATTGTCATGAATACCTCTTGTGCTTTATCAAATGTGTAAGGTCGGACTGGGGGCCATGATGAGCCGCCCCTCCTTTCCCTCCCGCCGGCAAGAAGGTCCCTAACGGAGGGAGCCCCCCAGATCCCGGGGACCAATGACAGCACACTTTGCCAGTTGCCATGACGAGCCGCCCCTCCTCTCCCCCTCCAACAGGGGAGGTCCCTAACGGAGGGAGCCCCCCCGGATCCCGGGGACCAATGACAGCACACTTCGCCACTAAAGCCGCTGGCCCCAGCCGCATAGAAAGACCTATCAGGCCGCGATGCTGCGAACTGGCAACCTATCCAAACCCCCATCCACTAACCTGGCCATCCCTCGCAGCGTGCATATATAAACAAACTTCTAACACGGTCAGGGCCTGCGGACTTCCTCGACCTACACTGTTGGGTCCGGGAACCTCGCCCAGGAGCGCTTCCCATTAAAGCCTGTTAGATACTCTTTTGGTGTCCTGGTCGTCTTTTGCCTAACATTTGGTGCCCAACGTTGGGCCCGAGGCGAGGGCCCATCCCACGAAGAGCAGGATTTGCGGCCCCCTCAGGTCTGGCCCATGCCAGACCAGGTCATCCCGTCACCCCTCCAGGACCATTCAGCCATCTGGCAGGATACGGGGTAAGTTCCATCAGTTGGGTNATTTGGCGCCCAACGTGGGGCCCGAGGCGAGGGCCCATCCCACGAAGAGCAGGATTTGCGGCCCCCTCAGGTCTGGCCCATGCCAGACCAGGTCATCCCGTCACCCCTCCAGGACCATTCAGCCATCTGGCAGGATACCGGGTAAGTTCCATCAGTTGGGTTCTGGGGGGTTTTGCTCCCGTGCTATTATGCCTAGGGTGTCCCGGTTCCAATAAATCACTGCCGCGTCCGGACCCCTCCTCTGCAAGACAGGCCTGCTTCCTCACCGCCTGTCAATTTGGAGATGTCCATCTTGACTGAGCAGCCTTCTCCTTGCTGGGTTGACAGTCCGTTCGGGGACGCCTGACCGGACCACTCCCAGTCCTGTTAACGATTGATCCAGGACCTTCGTTTCATATTCGCCATGGGGTCAGCTGCCTCCAAGCCTGACCGGCCCTGGTCTACACCACTAGAACGTTTACTTGCCAACCTCAGAACTCTACATATCTCTGGAGAAATTCATTCCAAACGCTTAACCTACCTTTGTTCTGAGGCATGGCCCCAATATTCTTTAGATAAAGGCTCACAGTGGCCACCAACCGGAACTTTCGATTTTGACCTCCTCCGTGACTTAGATAATTACTGCCGGAGAACGGGAAAATGGTCTGAGGTACCCTACGTACAGGCTTTCTGGCTGTTGCGCTCCCATCACACTCTATGCACCCGCAGTTCCCCTTCTGAAATTCTCCTAATCATGGCTCTCTCCAGCCCTACATCACCAGGGTGACCATCAGCGGCCCAACCAGAGACACCCGAGGCAGAAACTTCTGCCCTTACAGTGCCTCCAGAAGACCCAGTGGCCCCCCCACCTTACACTCCAGCCCCTGCTACTTCACCAACCTCCCCTCTGTCCCTCATCCACTCCCTCCATGTCCTCCCCTCCACCATCGTCCTCACAGCCCAGCTCTCCTGTAACAAGGCCATCTCTATATCCACCCCTTGCTTCATGCCTTGCCTCACCAACCCCCTCCACACCAACCTCCCATCTATCACCTTCACCCACTCCCTCCATATCCAACTCTCCTGTGACTGTGCCTCCCGCCGCTCCCTTGGCTCCATCCTTGGCTCCGTCCTTGGTTCTGTCTCTCCATCCACCCCTTTCCCCCTTATTGTCTCCCCCTTCACTGTTCTCACAGCCCAACTCTCCTGTGACTATGCCTCTCGCCGCTCCCATGGCTCCACCTCAATATCCACCCCTTCCTCCATGCCCCCCCCCCTTTCTGACTCACCAGTCAGCTCACACACAAGATCCCAGACCACTCCCAATCTGCCGCCAGCTTCCCTGCTTCCTCTCCGCCAAGTGGCCGGCCCAGAGGGTCTCACTCATGTCCACGTACCCTTTTCACTCCAAGACCTTGCCCATATTGAACAGCAGCTAGGCTCCTACTCGGCCAACCCTTCCAATTACATCAAAAACTTCACCCAGCTATCTCGATCTTACGCCCTCACCTGGCAAGATGTATTTGTCATCCTGGGGTCCACTACTACCCCAGAAGAAAGGAAGGCCATTTGGGCCGCAGCAAGGGAGATAGCAGACCGGAGGCATCTAGCCAACCCGGCTGACCCTGCTTGGCCACCTGGAGTGGCTGCAATTCCAGACACAGACCCAGACTGGGACTATCAAGAGGGACAAAGAGGGAAGGCCAATATTCAATACAAGATAGAATGCCTATTAGAGGGAATGGAGACCACCTCCCTTAAGGTAGTAAACCTACTTAAACTAGACGAAGTGACCCAGGGCCCCAATGAAAACCCAGCAGCCTTTCTTAACAGGCTGACAGAAGCTCTCACCACCTATACCCGAATTCCCCCAGATTCTCCAGCAGGGTTACTACCCTAGCCAACCGTTTTATATCCCAATCAGCTTAAGACATCAGAAAAAAACTTTCCAAGGCTGAGGATGGGCCTTAGACCCCTCTCTGAGACCTGGTAAAAATGGCCTTTAAGGTTTACAATGCCCGAGAGGAAACCGCTGAAGCTAGCTGCAAGGCAAGGCTTAAACAAAAAGCCGAACTCCAGGCTGACCTCCTTAAAAAACGCACCCAGGCACTGGTAGCAGCCCTGCGGCAGGGCATGGGACAAAAGTGGGTCTCCAGAAGCCACCGCCGGGAGCCTGCTTCAAATGCGGTCATGAGGGCCACTGGGCCCACCTATGCCCAAACCCTCGGCCCCTGACAAAGCCGTGCCCTCATTGCAAACAACTGGGACATTGGGCGAGTGATTGTCCCCCGGTGACTCAGACCCCGACCTTACCGGGCCGGGGTCTGGGCCCCCAAAAGGACATTTCCACCCCACACCCCGCCTTGGAACTTCTCTCCTTTGATCAAGATTTATGGCACCCAGACTCGGGGACCCCCATGACCCAAGCCAAGCCCAGGGTAATGCTTCAAGTGGTGGGTAAGTCTATCAATTTCTTGATGGATACGGGGGCTACTTATTCGATTCTTCCCTCCTTCGGGGACACCTTACATCCTTCCCAGGTCTCAGTGGTGGGTATAGATGGCACATCTTCACGACCCTTGCAGACTGGGCCATAGCCTTGTCCACTTGACCACTTCTTGTTCACTCACTCTTTTCTGATAATCCCTTCATGCCCCACTCCCCTGCTAGGGCGAGACATTTTAGCTAAACTTAGGGCCACCATTCACTTACCTCTTCCACTTTCCCAATTTCTCACATTGCCCCTACTTCTCCTCTGCTCCCCTGAGGCTCCAATTGTCGACCCTACCATTTGGGACACTGAAATCCCTCTGGTAGCAACCCATCACACCCCCATCCTGATCAAACTACGTGATCCTTCCCACTTCCCAAGCTGCCCTCAAGTCTCTATCTCTCAGACTCACCTACGCAGTCTTAAGCCAATCGTAGACTGCCTCTTAGGCCAGGGCTTCCTGGTTCCCACGGCCTCACCCTGCAATACCTCCATTCTCCCGGTACGGAAAGCTGCTGGTGGTTACTGACTGGTCCAGGACCTTCGACTGATAAATGAGGCCATAATCCCTGCTCATCCAATTGTCCCCAATCCTTATACCTTACTTTCTGATATCCCTAGCAATACGACTCACTTTACTGTCATAGACCTCAAAGATGCCCTTTTCACTATTCCCTTACACCCAGACTGCCAGTTCCTCTTTGCTTTCACATGGACCGACCCAGAAACCCAACAATCCTCCCAGCTAACATGGACAGTCCTTCCCCAAGGGTTTAGAGACAGCCCCCATTTTTTTTGGGCAGGCTCTGACCCGGGATCTGGCTACATGCCCTCTGGCCCCTAGTGTCCTCTTACAGTATGTGGATGACCTTCTGCTCTGCAGNGGGAAGCATCGGTTAATGGCCCCAGAGCGCAGAGTGCCATGGGGAATGATGCAGCGCTGTGTCCCCACCCTGCCCCCTAGGCTGGAGGAGGCGAGGGATTGGTGGGGGCTCATTTTTCTAGATGCCAAACCCCCAAAGCTGCTCCTTGGCGGTCCTAGGTTAGAGTCCAGCTCTAAGACACCTGCTGTGGGACTGGAGCACTGTCTTCCCTTTTCAGATGTGAAATAGGGGTGTGAGTATAAGAGGAGTACAGACGGGGACAAGGCCAGGTAGCACGCTCTCCCCCAGGCAGTCTCCACTCAGGTGCAGTCTCCCCCATTTGTCCACAACCAGGAGCCTCAAATCATGCCTCCTTCCCTAGAGGGCTCTGCTCCTGGGCAGCCAGAGTGCCTGAGGCATGGGTGGGTTCAAACCCCAGCTGTGCCACCGATTTGTGTCCTTGAGCAAGTGACTTTCATTGTTTTCTTGGCTGTCCATGGAGTTACCCCAACATGAGTGTCATTGGGAGCATTATATTGAGTGAAGTGAGAGGGGCATGACACACAGAGGACGCCTCACCTTTAGTAATTAAAGGTATGTGGCAATGGGGGAGCAGTAATGCAGGACCAATTTTAGCCTTTCAATGGACTTGCCCACCCATGTAATCCTCCATTTGTTCATCACAATCCTGATCTGTCCATGTCTCCATCCCTCCCCATACCCAATGCCCACCTATCCATCCATTCTTCCACTCACACAACCAATTTCTCTACCCTTCCTTCTACCTACCCATCTATCCATTTAGATGGGTCTATCTGTCGTTAACGCACCATCTAGTCACCTATCCATCTAGTCATTAACTCACCTACCTATTCACTCATCCATTTGTATATTAACCCCATACATCTATTTTCCAACCTATCCATATGGATACCCCACCACCACCCATCTATCTGTCTGTCTATCCATAGCTCTAAAAGTGAAAGTCACTCAGTAGTGTCCAACTCTTTGTGACCCCATACAATCCATGGAATTGTCCAGGCCAGAATACTGGAGTCGGTAGCCTTTATCTTCTCCAAGGGATCTTCCCAACCCAGGGATCAAACCCAGATCTCCTGCATTGCAGGCAGACTCTTTACCAGCTGAGCCACAAGGGAAGCCCAAGAATACTGGAATGGGTAGCCTATCCCTTCTCCAGCAGATCTTCCTGACTCAGGAATCAAACCAGGGTCTCATGTATTGCAGGTGGATTCTTTACCAACTGAGCTATCAGGGAAGCCCATCTATAGCTCTGTCTATCATTTATTATACCTACTCTTTAGTCTTCCCATTAGCTCATCCATCAACCTGGCCACTCATCCATCCTCACATCCCCCAAGCCATCCATCTGTCCATTTATATCCCCACTTGTTCCTCCTTTACTATCCACTTGTCCAGCAACCCATTTGTCCATTTATTCACCCAATCACCTATCCATCCGTCCATTCATTTCCCATCACCAACCCATGCAACATTCTACTTTATCTGTCAGTCCATCAAACCACTTATCCATTCTCCCATCTGTCCACTCATCTATACCACACCCCAAACAGATCCACCACATACATGTCTGTGGGTATTTCTGCTCCACTCAGTTTGAGAGACTGGTCAACAGTAACTGGAGACAGGCTGGCTGAGGGTGGGGGAAGAGAGTAAAGGTGCACCCAGTGACCACTCTCCCCCTTCCAATAACCTCCCTACCCTAAGCATCCCCCCCCCAACTATAAGCATCCCTCATAGTTGGAAAGAATCAGAGCAGACAGTGAGTGGGTGGGCCCATCTGGCCAGATGGTATTTTGGCTGCACAGCTGTTACACACACACATTGTTAGAACGCTGAACATGGACCATGCCCCACCCAACATCCCCAATCCCAAATGCAGAGTAGCCAGGCTTCCAGACATAAATTAAAAAATTAAATTAAATTAAAAAGAGTTGGTCTCTTGGAGGGAGAGCTCATGCAGAGATGAAGGCAAAGGCCCCTGGGAGCCAGGACCAAGGAGGAAGAGAAAACCCTGCCCCTCCCCTCAGGATTCCCCATTCCCCAGGGGCCTCAGCCCTAAGACAGGGTCACTGACACCAGCCATCAGGCCTCCAACCCCTTTAATGTCCAGTCTCCCAACCTATTTGATATTGGCCCCAGCCCCCATTTTCCCACCACAGCCCAAGGGAATGGTGTCCTGGGAGCCACAGAAGGAAGGGAGTGGGTGCAGCCTGCAGGTCTTTAGCTGGCTTCTCCTGGTTCTAGGTCAGGGTCAGGGGACCCCACACACTCCTTGCTGAGCCGCACAATTTCCTGGGACAGAACTTCCATGTCCTAAGAAACAAAGGAGCCATCAGGGGTCAGAGAAGGTGGCAGGCGATGGCACCCTCACCAAGCCTGGGTGTCATTCATCTCATCCCCTTGACCTCCAGGTATGTCTAGCTTGAGACAGTAAAGTATTTGAAGAAATCCCAGAGCTCCCAGCAGTGGGCTGGGCTCAGGAAAGGTGTGTGTGCTGTGTGTGAGCAGGTGAGGGGTGCCTAGAGCCAGGGATATGGACATGGGGGTGGATCATATGCTGTACCCCATCCCCACCACCTTCTTGTCTACTAAACAGTGAGCTTGCTTCTCCGAAGTAGGGGCTGGACCTGTATCCTTTCTGACTTACCCTGAGATGGGAAAATACTTGGATGGCAAGGTGGGTGAGTGGACACATGGGTGGATTCATGGGAGATCCATGGTAGGCAAATAGGTGGACAGATGAACTGTTTAGAGGACAGATGGAAGATAACAGGTGGGCAGGCAGATTGCTGGGCGGGTGGGCGAAAGGCAAGACAAGGGGTGACTGATGATTAGGTGAGAGAGAGACAGATGTCAGGAAATGGATGCAAAGATATGTGCAGATGATCAGACAAGTCGCAAGGCAGATGGGCAAATAGTTGGTGGGCTGATGGGAGAGTGACTGAATGTGTATGACTGGATGAGTACATGGATACAAGGACAGAAGGACGAGTGAAAGACTAAAACTGAGAGTGAGTACGTTGACTGGATGATGGGAAGATGAGGGGGAAGGAGCACCTGGTGAATGGGGTAGGCGAAGGGGGAACTGGCAGATGACCCAGGGGCTGTGTGGCTAGATAAAGAGGTGGGCTGTTAGGCCACACTTGCCTTGTGCAAATGCATATTCTTGGTCAACTGCTCTTCCAGCATGTTCTGTAGCTTCTTGTTCATCTCCCGAAGGTTCTCATCACCTGGCTTCACTAGGTCTCTCAGGACGCTGCCCAGCCCGCTGCGGTCTGTGTGGCCTGCTGCCACAGATACATCTGCAAGGACCCAAGCTGAGAACCACCCCCTTGGCCAAGACGGACAGAAACAGAACAGGAAGGAGGGAAACAGGGAATAGGGGAGAAGAATGGGTGGAGAAGCCTAATGGAGGGGCAGAGGCTTTGCCATGTGAGACCCTAGCTTCACTTACTAGCTGTGCAGCCCTGAGAAATCAGGATAAGAACTAACTCATGGAAATATGCCTATGATTGTGTGCAACACAGTCAGCTCTCAGCACGTGTCAAGTGGTATTGTTCTGATTAAGGTTTAATAAAACAGGGAGAGGAGAAGGTCTGAAAGAAAGGGACAAAAGAAACAAAGATGGGAGTGGGGGAAGGAAGAGGAAAAGGTGGAGAGGGGAGGAACAGCAGGGAGGAGGGAAGGACCCTAAAAGGGCTATGCATCCAGAGAATGAAAATTTCCAGAGGTGGAACCATTTAGACAGGCAGTAGGAACAGTGAGCCATAATGAAGGGGGGCGGGGATGAGGCAGAATGAAGAGAAGGGAGAGAAAGCAGGGGAAGAAACACAGGGAGGAGAAAGGAGAATGGGAAGGAAAGACACTCAAGATAGGAGGGTGGCAGAGCCTCAGACAAGAGGGAGGAACCAAGAAGAGAGATGGGGTAGAGAGGAAGGCAGTAAGGTCCTGGCCTGCCTGGCTCCCCACTCCACCACCTGTGGTCTTTGCAATAACTTTGGTGAGTTCCATCAGAAGAGAGAGGCAACAGCTCTGGATGGCAGGGAAGGCAGGGGCAGGTGAGGGGCTGGATGAGGGGTGAGGGCTGGGGAGGGAGCACTAACCAATCCGGCTGTCCATGACATAGGTCTCAATGATGGCGCTCTTCCGGCAGAGGTCCTCTGCCATGGACGCACTGCTCACCTCCAGGTGCTTCACCTGCAGAGTGGCCCAGCCCACCTCAGACCCTAAACTGCAGCATGTTCACCCAGGAGGAGGGGCCTGGCCAGATACTGCCCCATCTCCACCCCCAACTCCTGCCACCCCAGCCTCCTTGCCAAGGAAGGAGATGTGTATAAGAGACAGCAATAATAATGGCAAGTGTCTGAAACACATTTAATATGTAAAAATTCCAGGGATTCTTAATGATACTTAAAAGACAGCTGTTGTTCAGTTGCCAAGTTGTATCCAAGAGGAAACAAAAACAAAAGAAATCAAACACTGCATTGTTCACCATTGGCAGTGAAGTGAGGGGATTGTCTTCTAACTCTGAAAATCAACTATTAAAAGGAAAGTATGAATCTTTTTGCCTTTCCTGTAGGCACTACATTTCAGGGTCACCAAACAGTCTTAGTTGGTGAGAAAACGTTCTTTAAGGAAAAATCATTATTAACAAATGGGGAAGGAATAACAGAATCATAAAAACAGAATTTTGCAGAACATCCCTGGCAATCCAGTGGATCTGGATTTGTCTTAATTTGGAGTTAAGACTCCCAGTTTTTAGTGCAGGGGGCACAAGGTCAATCCCTGGTTGGGGAACTAAGATTCCACATGTAATGCAGTCAAAAACAAAAGAAAGCATACAATTTTGCAAGTCATAATGAAATACAACAGTGAATTCAGGCCACAATCATCAATGGATGAAACTGCTTGGATGAAAGCTTGATCGAGCAGTTCAGTTAGACTGACACCCCCAGCCCACTAGTTCATCTTAGCGCCCTTAAGAGTGGGTCCCCCAGGCATGTGTGCCCCCTTATGTGACTCCGCAGGAAGAATACCGGGGCCCAAGACTGCATTTCTAACAGCTCCCATGTGATGTCCAGGCTGACAGTCATCAGACCACACCAAGAAGCAAGTCTTTAAAATACCTCAGCAAAGGAAACCAGAAAAAGGAGCAAGGGAAATGCAGGAAAAATGGCAAAACCCTCCTGATTTTTTTGACTGGGGTCCTTAACTTGTGGGATCTAACGCCTGATGATCGGAGGTGGAGCTGATGTAATAATAGTAGAAGTAAAGTGCACAATAAATGCAATGTGCTTGAATCATCCTGAAAACATCCCCTCATCCCAACTGTCCATGGAAAAGTTGTCTTCCACAAAACCAGCCCCTGGTGCCAAAAAGGTTGGGGACGGCTGGTATAAAGTGTGCTCGTCAAAAAGAGTTAAACCTGCATTTAATGAAGGCATTAGCCCTAACTGCCAGGTTCCAGGAAATAAAGGGGGTTAAAGGACAAATTACTCTGAGAGGAAGCAAACACGTACATCTTTCATGAAGATTTGTTCTGCAGGACAAGCGTCTGAGCTCTGCAGTAAAGCAAAGATTTGAAAAAGACACACAGACGCCCAAGTGAGCAAGGGGGCCCCTCTAGACTAAGAAAGGCATAGCAACTGCACATGATGTCTGGGCCTTGTTAGGTTCTTGATCTGAACTCATCAACTGTTAAAAATAGACATGTGGAGACAGTCGGGAAGATTCGAATACAAGCTGAGTATTAGCAAAAGGAGAAGGAGGCGGCAGAGGATGACAGGGTTAGATGGCATCACTGGACTTAATGAACATGAATTTGAACAAACTCCAGGAGATAGTCAAAGGCAGGGGAGTCTGGCATGCTGCGGTTTATGGGGTTGCAAAGAGTCAGACACAGCTTAGCAACTGAGCAACAACATTAGACATTAACAAAGAATTACTGTTCATTTTGTTAGGTGATGAGAATATTGTAACTGTAAGAGGATATCTCCTATACTTTAAAAATTTGTATTGAAGCATTTGAGGGTAAAATGACTGATAGTGGAGATTTTCCTTCAAATAAAGCTTCCAAAGCATGAAAGTGCAAACAGATCACCCAGGTATCTTCTTCTAAAATGCAGGTTCTGATTCAGGACATGAGGGAGTGGAGCTGAGATCCTAGTCTAACAGGCTGGTAAGTGATGCCAGGCTGCACCTGATCCCCAGACCAAACTGTGAGCATCAAGGCTTTAACATACTTTGGTAAAGCAAATAGGAAAATGACAGGTGAAATCAACGCAGCAGGTGTGACAAGACCTTGATAGCTGTGTCATCTGGGTGATGGGCATATTGGGTTTACTGATGTCATTTTCTTTTGGCCACACCACTCAGCATATGGGATCTTAGTTCCCCAACCAGGGACTGAACCTGTGCCCCATGGAGTGGAAGGTTAGAGTCTTAACCCTTGGGCCACCAGGGAAGTCCCCTCATTTTCTTTACTTCTGTACACACTTGAAACTTTGTTAAAATCCAGTCTTCCAAAAGCTGAAGGCGCAGGCTCTCTCTAAGGTGCAGTGTCTGCTCTCACCTTTCAATTCTCATTCCTCTTCCCTGAGCCCGACACAAAATCTGTACTTTGTTGCTTTCCCTTTATACCCCTGCCTTTCCCTTGATACCCCACCCTTGATGGGTGGTGACTCATAAAAATATATCATCTGCTAAAATAAAACGTATTTTTAAATGATGGGACAGGTTAAAAAAAAAAGTGAAGCGAAAACTACCCACTTCTTACAAGGAGAGAGTAGAAGGCCCTCTTTCCCCTTTTTACCCTCTCTGTGACTCACAGACATGAATTGAAACCCCTGTGAGAAGTCTAGTCTTCCTTCCCGGACATCCATGGTATCTCCCTGCCCAGCCCAGTATCCCCTCTGCCTGCTCTGTTCTCCAGCTGCTTGATACCCCGATTCCTGAACACACTCTGCACGTCTCCCACCACAGGGCCTTTGCACAGCGGCTCCCCCTGCCCCATGTGCCTTCCCCATCACTCTCCCAGCTCTTCCCCATCCTTTGGGGCCCTGTTCAGGCAACTAGATTCTTGACCAGAAGGCCCCTTTGGTCTCTGAGCCCCCTCAGCATCCTGGGCTGTCTCTGTCTGGCTCTGACTAAATCCTGTCTGGGTCAGAGTGATCTGCGATGAAGTCTGTTTCCCCCAGACAGTAATCTGATCTGTCATCCATGACACCCTCAACCACAAAGTCCCACTTGACACAGTGCCAGGCCCAGATTAGAAACATCAGATAGGGCCAAAGATTTCTGATATCCACCCCCTGCACCCCCATTTTTCGCTTTGTTCAACTGAGGGGTCTTGGCTCAAAATCTCTGTGGGGTGGGAAAGGGGAGGAGACAAGCCTAGACACACTCACAACCACCTTCCTGGACCACCTGCTCTCTTCCAGGCACCATACACATGTGCTGGGGCTCGGGAGGTCAGGGGATTGCTTTGTGGCCCATCTGCAAGTTGAAATTTGTGTCTGGGGCCCAGGTCTGCCTCATTCTAAGGTCTTCAGTAAAAGCCGGAGGCCCTGGGGACAAAGAGGGTTGGTGTAAATAGAGACCAGGCTCCCCGTTGTGCCAGAAGCTGAGAACTGGGGCAGAGCTCTGGGTTAGCAAGCTGGTAATTAGGTCAGTGAGAATATGTGTATGTGTGCGTGTGCATGTGTGTNCTCATATTCTCTACCGTAATAGACCGTCTGAGCCAGTTGTAACAGAGTATCTAAAGACTGATTTGGTCCGTATGTCCGTTTTTGTAGCTTATGGCGGATATCTGGAGCCGACTGAGTGATAAATCTATCGTTTAAGATCACTTTTCCCTCTTCACTTTCGGGATCAATCTCAGTGAATCTGCGAAGGGCTTCTCTTAGTGTATCTAGAAATTTACTAGGAGCTCCTGAGTCCTTCAAGAATACATTTGACAAAATGACTCTGATCCCATCTTCCTTTAGCTGAGTTGTAGTCCCAGTCTGGTTCTATAATTGGGACCACCTGATTCCCAGTGGGGAGGGCCGCTATCTCGTCATCCCTCTTCCCTACTGATTCATTACCAAGCCATTCATCTCCATAAGCAACCACTTTCCCCAAAACTCGAGTCTTTGAGTCAGAAGTCATCGTTTGTCCCAAGATATACATCACATCCTTCCAAGTAAGGTCATAAAGCAGAGTAACACCTTTAAAAGCTCTATTTTTCTGGGTCCTCAAAATAGTCTCCCAGGTCCTCCTTTATTCTTGGTATTTCTTGATAACTCTCATGGACTGATTATTTCTCCCGGTGGGTGTTTCATAAAGAGGCAACAGCTTGTGTGGCTGTTCCTCAGTCTCTCTGGCGGTTCTGTGCATATTTTGCAGAGAGAAAAAGGGGAACACATATGCTACTTTTACCCATTTCCCTTGTTCCTTACAGAACCGGTCTAATTGTAAAACAGTATTATACTTCAGAGACCCTCCAACCATCCACCGTTCGCCGTCCTCCAATGGATACTGTGGCCATGCAGTATCGCATAGGAAGACCAGGTGTGTCTTCTTTAAGCCCTGGGGATCAAATCTAACCCAGTTTTTTCAGGATACAGTTCAAAGGAGTGAGGCTGGAATTGTTAGCTCCCATCTGTAAGAGAGAAAAAAAGCGACCAGCGCCATTTTTTCTACCAGAGGCGTCCCTCCCTGCTCTAGATGGGGGTGTAGACAGACTTTACACCAAAAGCTTTTCCTTCCTGGTCGGAATTAAGTCTGTCCCTTACCGACGCAGGCGCCTTCTCGACCCTCCCGGTTCTACCACCAAGACGGGGTGAGGATGTACCAGGGGTAGACCTGATAGCATCTCGACCTGATGTCCAGCTCTTCACCTTGAGCCTTGCTTGCCTCTGATGCCACCCGGGGTGCAGTCAGAGTAACCTTCCGGAATGCCTCCCACACTAAGACCGCTGGGGGAAAACATTCGTCACCTGAGTGCCTGTGCACGACCTTAAGAATATTCCTGACCATAATAAGACTGATATGAACATAAAGCTGAGATGTTCTTTTCAAGTATCACCACACCAGTATGAGAGCCTAGTCTGGTCCAATAAGAGCCAGCATAACCAAAAGAGAAAAACCATTGCAGTCCCAATCTGAGTAACCTTTAACCTCTGAGATGTTCTTGGGGCTAAAGCTCCATCTAGCTTCCAAACTTTTGATTTCTAGCGAGGCTAGGCGCTTTCTTGATTACCAATCTAAGTTTGCCACAGTACACAGTGACAGTATAGATCACAAGTCCCTTGAAAGTCTATGATCCAATAGATTAGGTTAGTACTTCGAATTCCCAAGGAGTTATGAAATGGTCAAAGANATATATATACATGTAGCTGATTCACGTTTTTGTACAGCAGAAACTAACACAACATTATAAAGCAATTATACTCCAATTAAAAATGAATTAAAAAATGCAAAGCTTTAGTTTCTTATTTTAAAACACCTCCTACATGAGATCCCATACTGGTCACTGGAGATCCAACAGCCAAACAGAAAAGGTCACTGCCCTCAAGTTGCTTGCAGCTGAAGTGGGAAGGGAACTAAACAGACCATTCAGTGCAGCATGGCGCGGTGTAGTGGTGGAGGGATTGCTTTCATCCAGGGAAATTAACCAACCATCTTGGAGGGGACAAGAAAGTCCTCCTGGGTACCTGAGATGATACAGAAGGAAGGCTAGGAGCCCAGTGGGATGGGGTAAGGGAAGGCAGCGTGAGCAGAGGGAACGGTAGGATCGAGGGTGAGGGGAGACACGGCACGGTGCTTGGGGAGCTGCGTGTCTAAGCTGCTGTTGCCGCAGCTCAATGCAAGCACATCCCATGATTCTTGTTGTGTGGTTCTGGAAGAAAACAAGAGAACCCGTGTGGGGAAGTCAGCATGCATAGCGTCTGCCGTCTCGGGGGAAGGTTGTCAGAACAGCCCCAGGAAGTGGGAAGGAGAGGTATTGGTGAAAATAACTGCCCCTGATCAGGACTCTAACAGGGCAAGCTTGGCATGTGGTGAGAGCACAGGGGACTCCTGCTTTTCCTTTCAGTAGGCCACAGTGTATTCCCAGGACATTCCCAAAGCCAACGTTACTTATTGCCTAGTGCTTCATCACAGGGGATTTTAAAGCATCAGATGAACACGAGAAACAGAAATTCGTGTTCAGAACTAGAGAAGAGTTCTTTTTAACCAGTAAGTATGCAATCCATCCATCTGATCTTCAATTCAATTTAAAGTGATTTTAATAGACTTGAGGGTATATTTGACCACTGCGTCTTACTTTGAATGAAGTGAAAAGCGTGTTTACCAAGGGAAAGGATAAAGGGCTTGTACTCAAATGTGGAGAAGACCCTCCCAGGCCTTTCGAGCCACATTGTGGGTGGGGCTTGAGATGCCTGCCCCCAAACAAAAAGGGTTGTGTGTCAGTAAATGCCATCATGTGGCTCCCTGTCACTTCTGTAGTTCCCTGGAAGGACTGCAAACCAGAGAGCTCGCACAGGTCCCTCTAGGGTTGCAAGAAGAACTAGGGGACAAAGTAAGCCTTGGAGAGATCCCAAGGCCTTTGGAGTTGCAAAGAGCTGAGAGGTGGCCACACTGGAAGGTGCTGTAAGTGGGGTGTCAGGGGTGACTGTGAGCATGGCATGGGCTGTCTCAAGGCTGTTGGAGGACAGAAAGGGAACAGTCAGATATCATGGGGATTGCAGGGTCAGGACCCAAAGCCCTCTTCTCTGCCTCCCAATGGCCAGTCCTTTTTGTTGGCTCTCTCTCTCTCTTTTTCCACACATCTTCAGTTTCCTCTGTTTAGTCATCTTTCAGATGACCCCAAAATAGCCACCTCAACCCCCAGGTCAGCCTGGGCTTTCAGCTCCAGGACTCTCCATCACTCTGACAACACTCTCTGTGTCTCTCAAATCAAATTCCTGAAGGAGAGAAGCTGGCTGGCCCAGAACATCTATGGATGGTCTCTGCCCCTGGGTCAAGTGACCACCCCAGTCCCTCAGTCACAGATTGTCATTATAGGGGACAGATGGGTCACGTGGCACAGAGGGCTGCAGGCTGGAGGGAGAGCTGCTATGGTCAGTTACAGAATGTTTGAAGTGGAAAAAGAATTTCAGGTTCTCTTTTAAGACAGACTCATATTGCCCATAAGACCAAGCCAGGGGAAAGATCAGAAAGGAAGAGACAGAGGCCAAGGCTCAACTGAGCATGGAAGTAAGGTGCTTTGGGCTTGAAGTCAGAGGACCTGGTTTCAAATTCTGACTGGTCTGCCTGGGACCTGATTTAGGACCCAGTATTATACCTCTCACAGTCTCAGATCCTCATGTGGGAAGGATAGATCCCGCTGCCCTCTCAGAGTGGGTTTGAGAATAAAATGATATCATATACATAAAAGTGAATTTTCAATTGCAAATCATAACCTTTACTGTATCCCCCCTTACAGTAGAATTAATGGCTTTTAATGGCTGTGAAATTTCTGGGCTCTCCAGAGAATCAGAGTAAGGCATTATAACTAGTTCTAGATTAAAGTAGTTCTCAAAATTCACTGTCATATGACCCTCTTACACTGAAAAACTTCTGAGGATCCCAAACAGTTATCTATGTGGGTAATAATTATTTGCTATCCTCCAAGTTAAGACTAAGGATTAAGAAACTACACTTAGTGATTTATTGTAAGAAAATGATGACCCATTAAATGTAAATATAAATTCATATTTAAAATTTTTAAATGGTGATATTTTCCAAACTAAAAAAAATCATGTGAGAAGAGTGGCACTGTTTTATATTTTTCGCAGCATGCTTTAATGTTTGACTAATTGCATTCAATCTGTTGGGATATGTTGTTTTGGTTGAAATATATGAAGAAAATCTGATCTCTATACATGTATAGTTGGAAAAGAGAGAAGTATTTTAATAGGCTTTTCAGATTTTTATGGATGTTCTTTGATGCCACACCCACTCAACAAGCAGTAGTTATTTAAAGATAACTTGTAATGTTGAATCTAAAATCATATCAATGAATTTTTCATTCTTTGTTACATTAAAATCCACTGGACTGTTTTGTACTATGAACGGATCTTTTACCAAAGCATTATTTTGCCACTTCATGAATTGGTCATTTGGAAAATATTGGTTCAAAGAGTCATGCCTATCT